>QTSX02004275.1:428200-715244 GCA_014839935.2 Entomophthora muscae
TTGAAGCGCCTTTCAAATGCGCATAAGGCACAGGCTTTACTTTCAAGGTTAATAATAGAACAACAAAGTTATTTTCATCTGCCTCCTTAAGGAAAGCCGCGTGAAACCAGTTGTTCTCTTGCGTGGGACTTTCTGCTGTGCCAATCCACTCTCCTTCATTAGGAAAGTCCTTCTGTCTGTGCCTCCCTTCCCCTGATAGAAATTCCCCGCCTCCCACTATATAAGTGTGATACTATCATAATAAACACCAGTTTTCTCTTATTATCTTCTGTTGGGAATTTTGACCAAGAAATGATGCTAATTATGATAGAGCTTGCAGATATGAACTGCAGCTTCCAAATTACATAAATTGATAGTATAAATTATGTATATTGGATTAGCAGTAGTCTGCTGACCTAAGCATTAAATTAGCCAATGATAAGCGCTGCCGCGGCAATTAAATAATACATAATTTGCCGCCACAGCACTTAAAAATATACATAAGTGCTGCAGCGCCGCCTAGTAATTGGACTAGGCACCAAAGCGCCAAAATTAATTTATGGCAAGCGCCGCCGCGCCAACTGAAAATTATTGCAAGCACCGCAGTGCCGCCTGGCAAATATTACAGGCGCCAAAGCGCCGCCTTACTTTTACATTGAGCGCCAAAGTGCTGGGTTTGATTCCTTATAATCTCAGATTTCCTAAATTAATTGTATTTCTAAGCAGTCAATGCAAGGACACAAATTAGGCAGGATGAATGGCCTCAAGAAAATACCAAACCCCCACGCCAGCAAGGATCACCTGTTCTGGGTGAAGCAATTAAATCTCATTGGTTGGCGTGTTTGAAACAGCCAAACCTAGATCAATAATTACCCAAAATAAGTGTGTTTTGGAATGTCCTAGAAGATATTGCCAATAGCTCAGGAAGATGCTCTAAGAGGGTATAAATATTTTCCCCCTTATAATAAAACACTTTTTGACTTATTACAAGTGCTTCTGCGTGATCAGAAGCCAAGCCTCCAAAGTAATTATTGATTCCTCTTCATATATGTTCTTCTGCCACAATACTAATCATATCCTCACATATGACAGTATTCAAGCCAAGTACCCTGCGCCCTATTACAGAAATGAGTTGCCCCCATACTCCCAGCGCAACAAATGGTGCTCACTACAGGGGGCCCATGTACTTGTCTGTGGAAGAAGACAGCACATCCCCTTCTCCTCTGCTCACTGGGTTCCATGGGCGCTATGACGGCGCCCCCATGGAAACCAGTGATGTCAAAAGGGATTTCTGGTTCTGTCAAGAAGAGGAAATTATTGACGTAAACAATCTACCAATCATTCCTGACAGCAAGTGCACCAAACTACCAATTGCTTCACTGGATTGACCTATAGAAGTAGATCAGGCTACCATTATTGATGTGACCTCAAATCTCATCACTGGTTACTTTTGGCGCATGAACCTGCTAGCGTGAAGTTTTTGCTTTTTCCACCACCACCCAGATGCTCAACAACTATTGGCATCCTTCTGGAGCTTCCTTAACTCAGAAGTGGGAAGCTTAGATCAGCTTCCCAACGTCAAACAGGTTAGAGATTGCATACAGAGCTTTTGTTCAACCTGCAATTCATCACCTGTTAGGAGTCCAGGCCCGCCACCACATGGAGGTACAAGATCTGGTGGCCTACTTCAACTATCAACAAGAATACCAGGCAGCCTTGGTCCACCATCTGGATCTCAGCTTTGCTGAAGTTCAAAACTACGCTCACCAGAATTAAACCCAGCATGCACAGACCTCACAGCGTCTTAATGCTCTCTTAGAGAAGCTAAATAATCAGCTGCCCAACATTGTGGGTGAGATACTGGACTTGAGAGGAGCTTTGCAAACTTGGTGTTGAGATGTAACTGGCCATATCCTGGCAGCCAAACATTATGTGGAGGATGCTGCCTGTTGCAAAGCAGCCCACCTGGAGGAAACGGGCCACTGCAAGTCTGAACTGGCAGATACACACTCCAATCTGGAGGCACTAAACAAGGAGTTCAGTGACTTCTCCCAGACTAATAAGTCAGAACTCAGTAGACTTAAAGACCTTGCCCACGCTGCAGAGGCCAAAATTGTCAAACTAAAGGACAACTTTGTGAAACATGATGACCACCTACAAATGACATTGGAAGAGAAATTGGCCACGTTCTTCAAGGAGACTGAGGAGGCACTACTCCTAGCCAGACAGACATCTGCAGCCCAAAGCACCACTACAGGCGTCCCTGAGATGGAGTAGATTTGGCGCCAACTTGACAGCCTGACCATCTCAAATAACAATCCCTTTTGAGAGATCAACAAAGTGAACAAGAGACACAAACAACAACAGGCAGCCCTCTAAGCTGAGATTTGTGACCTACACAACGCTGTGCGGGAAGCCAATGAGCATGCTACTATGCAGGAGTTCACTTTAGAAAAATACAGAGAAGGAATGGTGTGTTGCAGCTCCCTTATTGAACGCCTCTGCGGAGCCATGAGGGAATTGGATGCCCAACTGGCTGAAGTCAGATCAGAGGTTCAAGAAGGAAGATACCGTTGTAGTCAAGCACAATTCTCTGCCTTGTGGGTGCCTCACAATGGGTCTGGATAGAGCACTACTTTACGCCTCCAACTAGCTCTGCCTACAAGGATGATGGCATCTCATCCTCCTTGGGACAAAAAAGCTTGCCACCTGTGTTTGTGGTCCCTCCTACCCCAGAAGAAGCTCTCTGCCCTAACTGCTCAGAGTCTTCTGCAGGAGCATCACAACAGAACTTCTTTGCATGTACCCAACAAGACACCCCTCCTCCCCCAAGACGCCAGAACACCAATGAAAATGCACCCAGGTTCAAACCCATGAACCTCCCCAAGTTTGACCCAAAGGGGAATGTCTATACATTCATCAGACTCTTTGAAATGTTGATATATAGCACTAACAATCAGGACAAGGAAACCACACTACTGAACCAGCTTGACGCCGCTAGCACTGACCTCATCATAACTCACATACCGCAGAACAACTGGTCCTACGCCGCAGCTAAAAAAGCTTTGTTATACAAATTTGGAAGTTTAGCCAGAGTTATGGAACAAAAGAACGAGTTCCTGATGATCCAATTCCAAAATGATGAATCCATAGCTAAATTTGCAGATTGATTCTACTTGGAGTCACAAGTCCTTACTAGCTCTGGATCTCTTACCGTGCATGATGCACACATAACCCTGCGCTCTGCTGTCAAACCTTACAAGGCATTGTATTGTACTTTGATGCCGGAGTTCCAAGACAACTGTTCTATTGATGGCATGGTGAAATACCTTTGTCAGTGTGGGGATACCTTTGGGCCTCCCAATGCCTCAGTTAAGCCTAGACCCTTACCCACTCCTCCTGCCTGTACAGAAGGAAGTGGACGCTTTGCTCCTAAGGCCAACATGTCCAAGGTTACTTGCCACTGCTGTAATTGCAAGGGGCACTACACAAACTCCTGCACTTCTAAAACAGGTGTTCATGTACTGCCCCCTCAAGAAATTACTATCCAGGGAAAAGACCAAGTAGAGTAGAGACAGGACTCTCTTACTCCACTATGAACAACCCCATCAATGTCCCCACTGTTCCGCCTGACTGTCTACCACAAGCTCTGGAAGGACCAGTAGCACCACTCTACGGTGCTGACCACTCCCCAGATAAGGAAGAGCTATTTGTCCCAGACGTTGGCTACTCAGGCAATGCCCTACATTGCGTCATTGTTGAGGACGTCCATGTAGTGCAAACACGCAGTCAAGCAAAGGCTGAAGATGAAGCCCAAGTGGTTGTTTCTAAACCCTACATCCGCCAGTTGCTAGACAAAGCCCCCAATGAAGGTTCTGGCCCTTCTACTTACACCTCAAATTTGAAGGGGGTAAACATTGCCATACCCATGGACACCATTAAAGCTCACCACCCCAAGTTGTGTGGCAGCATCCTCAAGTTTCTGTCCATGGCGGATGATCTTGACATACACTTAGTAAACAAAATAAGTTCCTCCTACTCTGAATGTACTTATGCAGATATATTTGTGAACAAAATCAAAGTACAAGCCATTATTGACATGGGGGCTCCAATTAATATTGTCTCCACATGACTGGTAAAACGCTTAGGACTAGCTCCAGAAATTGACCACCGGAAGCAATATGGTACTTCTGGACTGACAATCATCACTGCACAAGGGGCATACAGCGCCTTACCCTTGCATTTTGGCTCTTTTTGCAGTATTGGCTCCTGCCATTGTCTTGCCAAATGACAACTATGTTATCCTGATTGGCACCTTGTTTATGAGGCAATATGGGGTCAGAACTGATCTAGCCGTTGATACCTTTGAAATCTTAGGCCAGACCATCCCACTGTATTACTGCTGCAACAAGGATACTGGCGCCCACAAGACCATGCCTAGTGTCAATCTGGCATACAAGAACAGAGTGGTACCCATCTAGTACCAGAAGCTAAGCCGTAAGGTCAGGCCTCTACCTAACCAACTGGAGGAATACAAAGGGCTACTGTTTTTCACAGACCTACCTATCAAGATCCCGGCTGGCCGCCAATTAATGGTTGAGACTGGCTTGGATATTGATATTCCTCAGGGACTTTATGGTGAGCTGCAATCACCCCGCAATTGCTCCCACCTGGAACCCCTAGTGGCTCCAGGTCTCATCCTACCAGGGCATGGCACTGTTAAAGTGCTCTTGGAAAATCTCACCCAAAGCCCAATTTGAGTTCAAAGACACCAGGTAGTAGCCTACCTACACCTCATACTGGTGGAAGAGTTCACAGGGATACACAACTTTGGTACCCTGGAGGAGTTTGGGTTAGGCTCCTCTGACAATCAGCCTCCCCTAGTTGGCGCCATAATCCCCAGAGAAAAATTGGCTTGGTTAACCACAGAACAACAGGACACAGCCATGGCCCTCTTTGAGAAATATAAATCCATATTTTCCAAGGACAACTTTGATCTGGGATGTGCCAAGAACACTCTCCACTACATCAACACAGGGGACAAACGGCCCATCCAACTCTGCCCTATCAGATGCTCACGGGCAGCCAACACCACTGTGGGTGAAGAGATTGAGAAGCTGGTGCAGTTGGGACTTTTGATACTATCCAAGAGCCCTTGGTTGTCTCCAGTGCTGATAGTGAAAAAGAAGGACAGGACCAACCGTGTCACAATTGACTATTGGAAATTGAACAACATCACAAAGAAGGACTCCTACCTGCTTCTGCACATTGATGACACTCTTGATTGCCTGGGTGGCGCAAAATTCTTCTCTGCTATGGACCTAATCTCAGGCTACTGGAAGATCAAACTCCCACCTGAAGAACAGGAGAAGTGCACAATCATTACCATCCAAGGGCTATACCAACCCACCTGCATGCCTCAAGGACTATGCAACACACCATCCAGGTTTCAACGGGCTATGGACAATATGCTTCACAACCTTAAGATGAGTTGTGTACTGGTTTACCTGGATGGCATCAATGTGTTTTCTCGCACATTCACTGAACACTTGGAACACTTAGAAGAGGTCTTTTGCCGTATTGCAGCAGCCAACCTGAAGATTAAGCCTTGGAAATGTGACTTTTTCAAGGATCAGCTTGAGTACCTTGGATTTGTAGTGGATGCGCACGGACTTTGCCCCCAGCCTGCCAAGATTGAGGCCATCAAAAAAATGAAGGTCCCTGCCAACAAGCGCAATGTGGAAGTATTCCTTGGTATGATTGGATACTACCATTGCTTTGTAAAGGACTTCTCCAGGAAGGGGGAGGCTCTCTTCCATCTCTTGAAGAGCAACGTTTAATTTGAATGGACACTGGCATGCCAGATAGGCGTTTGACATACTCTGCCTTAGCCTCATGGATCAACCCATCCTTTGATACCCCAACTTCAGTTGAGAATTCATCATACACACAGATGCTTCCTTGACTGCTATTGGCGGTGCACTATCAAAAATTGATGCAGAAGGCAAGGAACACCCTGTTGCCTATTTTAGCCGTACTCTCAATATTTATGAGTGCATCTACACAGTAACAGAACGTGAATTTTTGGCAGTGATATACACATACAAACAATTTTGAGTATACTTACATGGGGTACACTTCAAAGTAATCACAGACCATGAATCACTATGTTGGCTACAAAACCTAAAGGAACCAGAAGGACGCTTGGCACAATGGGCACTTAAACTCCAGGCATACAAATTTGAGATCTCCCATTGAGCAGGGGCTAAGCATCAGAACACAGATGGCCTATTGCAACTTCCCACAGTAGCCCACCTAGCGGACATATCAGATCTCTTATACAACAAAATGCTGAACGGCCAATTCAAAGACAAGCCTCCTGAGGTTCAGAAGATCCTATGACACCTTCTAGAGGACACCAAGATCAAGAATGGTAGAATATTTAAGAAGACAACTGAAGGGATAAGAGTGAAGCCCCAACCCTCAGAACAAACCAACCTCATTGTATGTGCCCACAAGGCAGCAGGTCATGGGGCTTTCTGCAAGACACTGGCCCAACTCAAAACAGCATATTTTTGGGAAGCAATGGTGTTTGATGTACATGAGATGCTTAGCTGTTGTAAGGAATGCCAAGGAGAGAGACCATTCAAGAAGATGACAACCTATCAACTGGCAAGCACTAACTTTTCCTGGCACACCATATCTATTGATGTAGTTGGACCATTACCTATTAGCAACTATTGTACAGAATACATCATAGTTGCCATTGACCACTTGACAGAGTGGGTAGAGACTAAGGCAGTAAGGGACCTGGGTGCAGGCACCACTGCTAAGTTTGTCTTAGAGAAAATTATACTAAGGCACAGCTGTCCACAAGTCATACTCACTGACAATGGTAAAAACTTCTTGTCCCATGTGTTAACCAAACTGAATGAGCTCATGGGTATCAGAGGTGTATTCTCCACACCATACCACCCTGAGTCAAATGGGATGGTTGAGAGAGCAAACAGTACCCTTATAAGTATCCTTCGGAAGCTGGCAGCTGATAGAGCAGCAGAATGGAACATGTTCTTGCCTGCAGCCACGTTTGCTTATAATATTGCTGTACACTCAGCAACAGGGAAGTCGCCATTCCAACTACTTTATGGAAGACACCCTGCGTTACCTCCAATCTTGTACTCATGCATAGGAGAACAAGGGCTTCAATCTCTGAACATGTACCAGGAACGGCTAGCTTGCACTCTCATACAGCTGCAGTCAGAGGTATATTCTAACTCACTGGCTAAGAAGATAAGAGACCGAGAAAGGGACAACAGGAAAAATTTGACCTGCCCCAATTTGCTGTAGGAGACTGGGTGCTGTTCCACAATACACATGGCAACAGCTGCGCTCACAAGTTGGCAGCCATCTGGATAGAACCCTTTGAGATCATTAATAAGACGTCCACTGACGCCTACACTATTAAGGATGTGAAGGATGGACGCCTAGTTAACCAAGTACACACCAAATTCTTGAGAAGGTTTATAAGGAAAGACTGAAATAAAATTAATAAAGAAAAAAGAAAACAATTAAAATATATATATATGTAAATAAAACAATATCATATAAACATAAAAAATAAGAAAAAAATTAAATAATAAAAAAGATTACAAGAATACCATAAAGAAAAGATTGAAATCAGGTTGACTAAAACAAAAATAAACTAAATAAAGACAATTAGAACTAAAGAAGATAAAAAATACTAAACAAACCAAGACATTAAATAAAAAAGATAAAAATAAAATAAAAATAATAAAGAGGAAGAGAAAAATTAAAACACTAATGCATAATACAAAAGGAAAATACTGGCAAGCATGGTGGGCAGTTTATTCATCACAAGTACTGCAGGAGGGATCCAAGCAACAAGGATGCTTGGCAGGACTCTGGATATTCACCACTGGGCGCTTGTAGGCAGGGAGAAAGTAGTGGTTGTTGTTGAGGCGCTGGCGCACATACGCCAAGATAACCAGCATCTGAGACCAGGCCAACTGGGAGTTCTGCAACATGGAAGTCCAGTTACAGAGCAGGAGGCGGAGTTGGATCACAGGCACAAAGCAACCCCAACCATCACAAGCAGAAAACGCAGCCCCAATCAACAGTCAGTCCATCAGGACGTCCTCCATATAAAGTAAGCCAGCGGTAACGGAACCTGGAGCTGATAGGCCAGAGCATAATGGTGCTCCAGGAAACAAGCAGTGTATCCTGGCTGCCCAGACTGGCAGCTATTGGGGGCGTACTACATGAAGTGGCACACAGAGGCAGCCAAAGGAACATAGAGGCTGGCATTGCCAGTACTCACTGCTGAAAAGAACACCTTGAAAGTGACCAAGAAGTGTTGACTGGTGTTGGCCTGGACAGGAAGGTCCAGGGTTTGATGAAATGCCGGGTCAGCGGCAAGCTCAAGAGACCAAATCCAAACCACCTCATCTATATACTTGTTTTGGATAGCAATAGTGTGGGCGTGTTGGGTGGAGATCTGGCCAGGCACCAAGGAAACAGACTGAAGGCCAAGGCGCACCTCAGCAGCCAAGCAGGAGGCATTGTGCCAGCCATGGTAGAGCTCACCAGCACGTACAGGAGACATGATGTCCTTGTCAGAGTGCATAGCCTGCACAAAACTGAACATGTTTTCTTTGTGGTGGCAAACCCTGAACTTGCTCAACAGATTGGGGTAGTCCATGGGGATATTGTCTGAGTTGCAACAAGCACAAAGCATTGAAGAGGGGGTGGCTGGAGGCTCACCAGAGGAAGACAAGCGCTGCATAAATGAGCGCAAGGCGCCAGAAGGACAGACAACAAGAGGTGTGCTGGGGGCAGGAGGAGTCTTGGCAAATAAAAAACCTCCTCAAAGAGGTCACCAGCATTAGAACTGGGAGCAAAATTAAGGGCAGAGCCGGCCACAGTGGTGGCACAGTCCTGCTTGCAGAATTGATCCTTGCTGGAGAAAAGACAGTTGCTGAAGGCAATCCTCACAGAACGGGGCATCTTGTGAAAGGTGTTGCGCTCCGCCTCACCCATGGTTACCATCATGGCGCCGTATTCTTGGCGCATATTTTGGCGTTTGTTGCTGCTGTTATCAGTGGGATTCATCTGGGAAAGAAAGAAAGTAGTGTTTGGTCAAGTGGGGGATATGTTGGGAATTTTGACCAAGCAATGATGCTAATTATGATGGAGCTTGCAGATATGAACTGCAGCTTCCAAATTACATAAATTGGTAGTATAAATTATATGCATATTTAATTTGCAGTAGTCTGCTGACCTGAGCATTAATTTAGCCAATGATAAGCGCCGCTGCGGGAATTAAATAATACATAATTTGCCACCACAGCACTTAAAAATATACATAAGTGCTGCGGCGCCACCTAGTAATTGGACTAGGCGCCAAAGCGCCAAACTATTTTTACGTCAAGCGCCGCCGTGCCAACTGAAAATTATTTCAAGTGCTGCAGCACCGCCTGGCAAATATTACAGGTGCCAAAGCGCTGCCTTACTTTTACATTGAGCGCCAAAGTGCTGGGTTTGATTCCTTATAATCTCAGATTTCCTAAATTAATTGTATTTCTAAGCAGTCAATGCAAGGGCACAAATTAGGCAGGATGAATGGCCTCAAGAAAATACCAAACCCCCACGCCAGCAAGGATCACCTGTGCTGGGTGAAGCAATTAAATCTCATTGGTTGGTGTGTTTGAAACAGCCAAACCTAGATCAATAATTACCCAAAATAAGTGTGTTTTGGAGTGTCCTAGAAGATATTGCCAATAGCTTAGGAAGATGCTCCCAAGAGGGTATAAATATTTCCCCCTAATAATAAAACACTTTTTGGCTTATTACAAGTGCTTCTGCGTGATCAGAAGCCAAGCCTCCAAAGTAATTATTGATTCCTCTTCCTATATGTTCTTCTGTCACAATACTAATCATATCCTCACATATGACAGTATTCAAGCCAAGTACCCTGCGTCCTATTACAGAAATGAGTTGCCCTCATGCTCCCAGCATGACATCTTCTTATATTCTTCTGTCCTTACCCAGGCTGTCACTATACCACAACAGGTATAGTATTAAGATAAAGAAGTAGTAGACTAACTATTTGTAGAAATCAGCACCCAGGCTTCATATTTTACAACAGATGGACTGCCTTGGGTGTCATATGATGGGCAACATCTACAGCCTTGCCCAGATCATAATCATCCTTGGCAAACACATCCTTATACTGAGAAAAGAGATCCATAGCTTGATCTTTTTGCTCTTTATAAAGACCAGACAGTGAGCCCCAAATTGTGACCAATATCATCAGTGGTTGTTTGCAAGGTAGACCTAACTCAGAGAAGTCTGCAAAAGAGGCAGTCTTCTGAAGAATTTTGTGCTCTTGTTGAGGAGCTGGATGTACAGGTATTCTGGTTGCTGCTAACATACTTAACATCCAGTCATTGCCTGGTTTGGTGACAATCCAAAATACTGTTCAACATACCAAGAAAGGCAACAAACTAATATCACATGACTCATCCAAGTATCCAGTTACTCAAACCCATTCCGCACATGACCATCCTTATCTTTGATCCGGCTTAAATCCCCACAACAGCGCAAGCTATATAAGTCTAAATTATTATCCAATAAAATATACTTCTCTTCTTTATTAATTTTGTTGAAACAGCTGGCTTGACCTGCCAGCAAGGTTCCAAACAAGCAGATTTGTGACCTGCAATCAGATTATCCAGTCACTCAAAGCCAGACTAAGAAGTCAAGTCAAATTACAAATCCAACAACACAAACAGATCATGATCCCTTACAGTGGATACCTTGTTTTGGCGCTTAACTCATTATCAAGATCAAGTCACTCCCTTTGTTCATCTAACTGTGTGATTAACAATCATGTTCCTGTTATCCTTGATTCATGTCAACTATATAATCCCTATCTCTTAATAAAGATTATTATCTATCTTCTAAATATTTTCCCCTTGTAACTCTGCTAAAACAGCACAGTTATAACATTAGTAGCACAGTTAGGTTCTCCATCCTACCTTATCTTGAAAAATTCTTCCTGTTGCCCGCACACGCTGCAGCCAACAAATCCTTGACATAATTATGTCTGGCCTCCCGCCTGACTGGACCCCATACATCCCTGGTACCAAGATACCCAACGGCTTTGTCCTGTACCAGAATACAGTGATTCCACTACCCGCCTTCAATGCCATGTCTGCATGAGGACTCTTTCAGGCTCCCACCTCCATTCCGTACCAACCAAAAAAACGCCATGCCCGTCTAAGTAGCTCAAAGACTGCAAAGCGCTGCCTTGGAACCCTTTGCCGGGGCCAACGACAACAAAGCTGCCGCATGGATCCAGTCCGCCCAGAGCAAGCTGGCCCAGATGGAGTGCCTGCAATGGTTTTGCATTGCAGAAATCTCTACCTGCCTGACCCGTGACGCTAGCACCTGGTGTAACAAGTGGCACAAAGAGCACACTAACAAGAACTGGGATACCTTTAAACAAGATTTCTTGGCAAGATTTGTGATTAAGGATACAGCACTCATGATCATACGTCAAGTGAAGAACCTAACCCAGACAGGCACTGTGAAGGAACTTACCTGCGCCTACAAGGAACTCTGACTTCATGCACCATCTGACATGGCCTTTGACACCCCAGCTACACACCACATGTACTACAACGCCTTTAAGTCACATGTAATGAGACACGTGAACTGGGACCAGGTAACCAACCTGCAAAGCCTGCACTGCAAAGCGGAACAAACCTCCAACACCCTTCATAAAGCACAAACAGGAAAACAAGAGAGACCCAAGGATTCCCACACAGGTGGGCGCTCCACTTGACCACCCCCTGGGAACAACAGGAATAACACCAAAAATAAATCCACAGGTTTAAATGGACATGGAAGTGGGAACAATGGCCAGTCAAATTGTACCCATTTGAGTATCACTGCCACACAAGGCAATCAAGACAAGGGAAAATTCAGGGGAGAGCATTAAGCAAGCCAAGCTCCCCCACACAACTCCTGACTTGCCCAACAATGAGTACCAACCCAAGGACGTGAACCAATGCCCAATGATCCAAGTTCCCTCAGAGGACCTGGTACTGTACACCATTGCCAGACATCCTAATAAATTGATGTCCTATCCTTTCTGTTTTTGAAGTTACACAGGCTCAGCACTCCTGGATTTGGGCGCTGATTAAACCTTAGTCAACAGCAGCTTTGTGGACAAGTTCAAGCTGGCCACTAATCCTTTGCAGATTAAAAACGTGGTCCTGGCTGATGAACACCACATTGCTGTGACAAGGGAAACCACCCCTTTTTCTGTCATGCTTGACACCTCCACTTCACCATCTAAGGTCCCGTCATTGACTTCCCAAAGTTTGACATTGTACTGGGGTTAGACTGGTTACAAAAGAACAACCCTCACATAGACTGGGCACCTCAGTCTTGACCATCAAGTGTGAAGATGTCAACCACCAGATCTACCCTGACTCAGTGGACCAACTCCTAAGCAACCATGTCTTTGTGCGCATTACAGAGACCCTGGACAAAAAGGAAACTTAAAGGCAATTAACTGGGACTCCTGCTAATACAAGATCATACACTTCAAGGATCACCAGGATACATCCACGCCTCAGGACCACAAAATTGTGGCCTGCCATCCAGAAATCTTCAAGGAAGTGCTACCTGGGCTGCCCCCTGAGAAACACATCCAACACTCCATTCAACTTAAAGGGGCTGTCCCCAAAGCGCGCCATATCTAAAGGCTTACCCCAAACAAAGACAACACCCTACACGCCTACCTCAAGGAGACATTGTGAAAGGACTTATCCATCCCTCACAGTCTCCTTTTAAGGGCCGCCGTGTTCTTTGTGGCCAAGAAGGACGGTACCTTACGCCTGGTCACAGACTACCAAGCCCTAAACAAAGTTACCATCAAGGATTATTATCCACTACCACTGATTGACAATCTCTTTGACGCCTTGGGAGGAGCCACAGTCTTCTCCAAGATCAATCTGACTGCAGGCTACAACCAGATTTGCATCAAGGAGGAAAACATCCCTAAGACAGCCTTCTGCACTAAGTACGGCTCATAGTAATGTGTGGTGCTCAACTTTGGCATGACAAACGCCCCATCCACCTTTGTGATCTTCATGAGCAAATCATTCACTCCACACATAGGCAAGCACGCCCTAGTTTACCTGGACAACATCATTGTTTACAGCCTTTCAGTAGAACAGCATGACAAAGACCTTGAGGCAGTTTTTGCTACCTTGGCACAACACAAACTTTTGGCTAAGCCCTTCAAGTGCCAGTTCTTCCGCAAGCAACTACCCTTCCTGGGACACATAGTCTCAAAGGACGTCATCAAACCCAACAGTCAAAAGATACAGGCCATCTGCAAGATGCCGCCACCCAAGGATAAGTCAGAACTCTGCACCTTCCTGGGGATGGTGGCCTATGTACGCTGCTTCATACCTGACTGTTGTGTTTTGACTGCCCCCTTATCTGTCATAACAGGCGCCAAATCAAAGTTTGTGTGGACCCCCTAACAGGACCTCTGTTTTAGACGCCTCAAGGAGAAGCTCACAACAACTCCCATCCTGCAATACCCCAAACGTGACGGGGAATATCAAATGTAAACTGATGTCTCAGATACATCCATTGGGGGAGTACTACAAATCAAAAATAATGATGGTGACTTCCTGCCTGTAGCTTATGAATCACAAAAGTTGACAGACAGCAAGTGTCAATACCCTATCCACAACAAGGAACTGTTGGCTATTGTACACTGTCTAGTCAAATGGCGCTGTTATCTGGAATGGCAGGAAGAATTCACAGCATTAACCAACCACAAGTTGCTCATATATTTTAAAACACAAGCAAACCTATCTTGTTGCCAAGCCCGCTGGATGGAGCTCTTGGAGAGATTCAACATGCTCATATAGTAAAAACCTGGTCCCAAGCTTGCTATGGCAGACTCCCTCTCACATATTTATGTCTGTGCCACAAGAGGGGAAAATGGGCTCAACCCAGACTGGCCTCTCTTGGTACTACAAGCAAAGGATGAGGGCTTTCCCCCTGGTACAACCAACACAACAAAGGAAACAGTTATCAAAAACAAACACCTATTTGCTGACGTATACAGGACCCTACACAGAAAGATGTCTGATAGTACTACCATTTCCTATATTCCCACGCACCAGTGGGTAGACACCATCCTACACTATCACAGGGATCTTGGACACACCAAGAGCCAAAACCTGTATGAGTTCCTTAAGGATAAAGCCTGGTGGCCAACCTTATATTGCAACATCTAAGAAGTCCTAGACCACTGTGAGGTATGCAAAAGGTTTTCCAAAAGCAAAACCCCTCCAAAGTCAGTACTTCCCATCCACACACAACTACCCTTCAAAGTATGGGCCCTTGACGTTGTAGCCCCATGCCAGGGAAACACAATGATAAGAAAAAACATCATCACCGCCATAGACTTTGCTACAAGATGACCAGTAGCCCAAGCAGTAAGGGTGCACACTGGCAACAACGTACAATAATTTATTGGTAAAGAGATAATCAGCAATTTCAGAAAGCCAGAACTCCTGATAACTGATGGAGGGAAGGAATTGACCTCTGAAAACACCAATGTATACCTTGCTGAAAATGGGGTCAAATACACTGTGACAATGCCATGCCACCCACAAGCCAATGGATGTGTAAAGCGGCTTAATAGTAGCCTTGTGCAAGCCTTAGCCAAGCTCACTGCTGGGAGACCTGAAGACTGGTATAAGCAGCTACAAACTGCATTACTTGTGTGCCAAACCCAAGTGAACAGATCCACTGTAAAAACCCATTTGAGTTGGTAAACAGAACACAGCCAAATATCATTCAAGCATTGACAGGACCCAAACCAGAAATCCCAAGGGGAGTCCCCCACGCTCAGATCCTCAAGTGATAGAGGCCAACAGCAAACAAACAGAAAAGGAAAATGAACGTCTTCAAAAGACATTTATCCCCATCCGCAATAGACATGAAGTTGGGGACAAAGTATGGGTCATAAATTTTGACAAGAGTAAGTTACAACCCAAGAAAGCAGGGCCAGCAATCATTCTAAAGGTAAACAACAATAACACTTACCTTGTGCAAGGACTCAGGAAGCGCAAACAAGACAAGACCCTACACCATGATTGCCTGAGACCCTGCAGGGCAAGAAAAAACAATGAGAAGCTGCCCTGCCCGCCACAGAACAACAATTAGTCCAGTACAGCGCCTGGGCTCCTGACAGCCTTTCCTGACAACCTACCCCCAGAGTAGGCCAACCTTCAGTTGGAGGGTGTCAAAACAGTAGGCTCAACCTACCAGCAAGGTTTTGTGAAAGCAGGTTTGTGACCTGCAATCCAATTACCTGGTCACTTGAAGCCAGACTAAGAAGTCAACTTAAATTACCAAATCCAACAACACAAACAGATGATGATCCCTTACGGTGGATACCTTGTTTTGGTGCTTGACTCATTACCAGGATCAAGCCACCCCCTTCTTTCATCCAACCGTGTGATCAACAGTCATATTCCTGCTATCCTTGATTCACGCCAACTATATAATCCTTATCTCTCAATAAAGATTATTATCTAGCTTCTAAATATTTTTCCCCTTGTAACTCTGCTAAAACAGCAAAGTTACAACAATTCCATATTTTAAGCTTCCCCAAAGTTGCTCCTCATCACTGGTAGCAGCTATGGTTTTTACCATGCCCATGAAAGAGAAAATGACTGAACAGAACCTGCCCATCTTTGCTCATGTACTAAACCAGGCCACATCTCAGGATACCTGGAAAATTTACTTCTGCGCCCACAACATTGACAAAGATATACCTAGCAAATACACTGTATTCAAAGGACTGGTCATGCCCAAAGCATACGCCAAAATAATTCAATACAGTTGCTCTCTCCAACCACAAACAAACACACAACTGCCTATCACAGGCAAAATTACCAACACCAAGTACATTGGTATTGACAAGTTCTTTGGTAAAAACAAAGAAAACATCATCAACTGGCTAGACCACTCAGCTGCTAAACTCTGTGCCAGCTGCATACCCTACAAAAAATGGGTCCAGGAAGCCAGAAAGTGCCTGTACAAGGCTGCGGCTAACTGGTTTGCCACTTGAGTTGGCTCACACAGAAAAACAGCTTGAAAACTGGGAAAAGATAAAAGCAGACATCACCCACAATTTCTGTGTCATTAAATCCCTCCAAAACATTGCAATACAGCTCAGCAATCTTCTTCTTAAGACCACTGTCACAGCTTACACCAATGAATTTGAAGAGATATGTCAAAAAATCCAGAACCCAGCACAAACTGAGAGCGTGTATACTAAAGCA
Organism: Entomophthora muscae; assembly: GCA_014839935.2. Taxonomy (NCBI): domain Eukaryota; kingdom Fungi; phylum Entomophthoromycota; class Entomophthoromycetes; order Entomophthorales; family Entomophthoraceae; genus Entomophthora; species Entomophthora muscae. Next base: position 444,586 of record QTSX02004275.1, read on the forward strand.
TCATTTATTAACATAATGAAACCCTCAGTTGCTGCCCTCATCTGTCCAGAGGCCAACACCTCCATACCTGCGCTCATTTAAGAAGCCAAGCACGCTGAAAAACACGCAAACATGGAATATTCTGCTCACAACAGCAACCTCTTCTCATACGGCAATGGCAGAGACAACTATAATGGCAACAAGCTCCAAAACACCAATCATAGCAATGGCAATTCCAATCCAAACAATGGCAATCACAGCCAAAGTGCAAACTGCCCCTGTCTCAAGAAAGATGATACCACCAAAGTAAACAATGCTGAATTAGAAACCTGCTATGAATCTGACCCCAAATTTTCTGACCTCAAAGGTCTCAAAACAGAGGAACAGGGAAAATAGTAGGGAAACTGGCTTATGTGCCCCTGTCTGCCCCCAAACCAATAAGAAATTGTACCAAGGCACAACCTTTGCTGCTTGCATTCCACATGTCCCACAATCTTCTATTTTTATGAACATAAAAAATTAAAGATCACTCACAACTTATTGTCTACCCATGTACTTAAAAATCACATACAAATAAAATTTTATTTGACTCTGGTGCACAACACACCATGGTAAAGAAACAATTTTTAACCAAATACAATATACCAGTTGCCAAATACAACTTCAAATATGCCATAATGGTAGACAGATCAAAGGTTCTACTTGAAGGCAAAACAACTCCCTTAAGATTTGACCTCCAAGGCATTCAAACGTCCATCAAGTGCTTTTCATGAACAATATAAACTACAACATTGTAGCAGGCATGGACTAGTTCACCTGAGTGAACCCCAGCATATGTTGGAAAACAAAAACCATGACCATAAAACACAACGGAGTCAATTTCAACATTCTCAAAGAACCATAATATCATCCTAAGAGATACAGTATTTGTCCAAATCATAAATCAGGACAAGTCAGAATCTCTAACCAAAGACAGTACCCTCCACATAATGAGTTACACCAAATCCAATAACATACAAACACAAAAGATCCAATGCCCAGAGCTTGCAGCACTCCTAAATGAATACACTCATGTATTTAAGGAAGAGCTCACAGACCTACCCCCAAATGGGAGGTCAAACATGGAATTGATTTATGCAAGGCCATGCACAAACCTGCACCCCTTTACATACTCTCCCCCATGGAGACACAAACCCTCAAAAACCAAATTGAGGATAACCTAGCTAAAGGCTTCATCTGCCCATCTGAATCCCTGTGGGGGCAGCAGTGTTTTTTGTAAAGAAAAAGGAAAGCCCCCTACGTCTGGTAACAGACTACAGAGCTCTAAACTCAAGAACAGTAAAAGATAAATATTCCCTCCCACTCATAGAGACCTGTTTGAAAGACTCTCTGAATCCAAAATTTTCTCCAAAATTGATCTCACCTCAGGTTACAACCAAATTGAAGTAAAAGAAAAAGACATATCAAAAACTGTGTTCTGTACACAATTTGGATTGTTTGAATGTAGGGTAATGAACTTTGGGATGGTACCTTTCTTTCACAGCTTATCTCCACTTTTTGGAATCTAAGCATTACTAAAGCAATCAAAGCGCATAAGATTCTAAGTTCACTGTAGGCTTTTATTATAGGTAAGAAAGGTATCCCAACCAACAACTCCAGATCCTGGGCCAAGGTGGTCCAGGGCCAGAAATTCTCTGACAAGGGCCAACTGGTGAGCCCTACAAGAACCACCAAGAAGGGACCATTTGTTCCCTCTGAAGAATGGATGAAGTTTGTGACCTCTGAATGCTGGTTCCAAGACATTACCAGAGCCCTCCCCAAGTCCCCTGTGCCCCATGGGATCAGAGTCAACTTTGGAGGCAACCCTACTCAGTTCCAGGAGGCAGCAAAAGCAGTTGTCACAGCATATCCCAAAGCTGTGGCACTTCACCAAAGCCCAATGATAGACTTCTTTGATCTTGACTTTCTCTTTAAAGATGATGCTGATCAGGCAGCTGAGGAAATCTTCACACTTGAGATCACTGACCCCAAAGGTAAGAAAATGCAGAAAGTCCTACCAACTACCCACACCTGGTTCAACCAAGATACCACCCTCTTTATGCCTTTTGAGCCCTTGCCATTAGACATGCCCAGAGGGAGGTTGAATCCCAGCTCAAGGAATGGCTGGCCAAGTATGGAGAAATAGTGCATTTTAAACTGCTTAAGAATCCTTACATGGGCCACCTGACCACACCAAAAGCCATGGCCATGATCAAACCCTTTGCAGATTACAGCTTGTCATACATTTCCCATTATGCAACCATTCTCAAGAAGGATGGCACCCTTAGTAACAAGTTCAAGGTATTCCCTGAGCAAACTCTGTCCATCTGGGCGCTGTGTTCAGCCCTTGGCCACAGAAAGGCCCTTTGCCCTACAACCATAGCAGGAGTCCAGGCCGCGGAACAAGACACTCCCAAGGAGCACCAGAATAGTGGACCAACTGGGTCCCAATTCAATGCTCTTGTAGCCTTGTCCTGGGGCATTTTGTCTGAGTATGCAGTTGTAAAACCAATCACATCCTGCCAGATAAAAGCTCATGCAAAGGCTCAAAATTTGTCTCAGCCTCAACCAATCAAGGAGACAGAATGCGCCCAAGAAGAGGCACCTCAACCCATGCAAACGCCTGCACATGAAACCTAGGAAGTTCATGACAATGTGGTTGATGAACAAATGGAAATTCCAGAACTAGCGGTGCAGGAATCAATGGCCAACCTGGCCCAAGTTTTATTAGACAGTCACCACAATGTGGTGGCCCAAGAGAATTTGCTGCAGGCCCAAGCCCAGGATACACCCAATCAGGAGCAGGCACCTTCTGCACAGGATAATGGAAGACCAAGACGCAAGGTCCAGACCAAACTTGCAGCAGTAACCAAGCCTTCCCCTTACACAGTGGGGGATCCCAAATAGTCCAGGGCACCCAAAAAAGCCAAAGACGCAGCAGCCAATGGGAAAAACTCTTCTGCAGGACTTCTGGCCCTAGTCCCAGGCATAAATAGGATTTCCTGTAACCTAAAAGCAGTACCAATTGGCCCAGACCTGCTAATAACTGCTTTGAGAAAGGCCAATTTATGGCTTTGACTCTCCCAGATAATAATGGACCATAAAAAGCTGCATCTGTATTAATAGAGTTCACCATAGCAGCAGTCAAGCATGGAAGTAATTGGGTAACAAAAAAACCCAGGCCAAAGGCTCAAATTCTTTCTGGCCCGGTTTTCTGTGATCAATACAATTTAATCTGGACTGATGGCATCCACTATCCATTATTCACAAAATTTATATTATCCCCAGCGTGGGATATATAGCTCAAAGCACTCCTCCCCCTCACACCTTCCTCCTTCACCCAAGTTTTTCCCCCTTCCCTGCAGGTTTCCTTGCCCCCTCTTTCTTTTTCTTTTTTATTGTATACGAGACTTTTGAGCATTCCTTTTTTGGCCCTATGGGCTTGTTGTACCAGTCAGAAATGTCTGGACACCTGAATAAATGAACTTTGGGATGGCCAACAACCCCGCAACGTTTGTCACTTTGATGAACCAAGCACTAAACGGTCTCTCAAATACATTATGCTACCTTGAAAATATCATCATATTCTCAAAAACCAAAGAGGAACACCTCACACATTCCTGTGAGACACTCAATCAACTTAAAAAGCACAAACTCTACGCAAATCCTAGCAAGTACCAATTTATGGGAAAGGAACTCTTGCTCTTGGGCTACATTGTCTCTGAAAGTGGCATCAAAATAGATACAGATAAAATTAAAACCATAAACAACATGCAACATGCAACACCCCACCTCTGTTAAACAAGTTAGATTTTTTCTTGGAATGGTAGCTTACCTAAGGAAATACATCAAAGACTGCGGGAAACTAACCACACCAATCAATGACCTAACCAAGGGTAATGCCAAAAAGAAATTCATCTGGACAACAGAATGTGACAAGAATTTACAGTAACTAAAGTAAGCTCTGATTAAAGCGCCAATCTTGCAATACCCAAATAACAACAGGTGCTATGAGCTTGAGTTGGATGCTAGTGACACCCCAATTGGCGTAGTCCTAAGCATCCACCAGCCAGGGCAGCAAGATTTCCTGTCAGTATGTTATGAAAGCAGAAAGCTAACAAACTCTGAGCAAAAGTACCCAATACACAACAAAGAATTGCTAGCAATATACGGCACATGCAATAAAATGGAGATGTTATCTATAAGTACATTTAAACGTCTGAGTACTAACTGATCATAAATCCTTAATCTACTTTAAAACTCAGAACACACTCACACACTGACAAGCCAAATGGATGTCCTTGCTGGAAAAGCTTAATTTGGACATCCAATACAAAAAGGGGGCAGAGCTGGTCACAGCTGATTCTCTCTCTAGGCTATGTCAGCCTAGAAAAGATCACCCTGACTACCTGAATCCAGATTGGCCAAGCCTATACAACACTGAGTACAAAACCAAAGGAAAAAATCCCTCAACTCATCAGTTAACTCATTACACACTATTAAAAAAAGAGAAATACCTCCATGTGTCCAATGGTACAGTATACTATATCATTAAGGACAAATACTTCCCCTACATTCCCCTTGCACAAAGGGTTGATACCATCCTCAGGCACCATTGCCTATTGGGACAAACAAAAGCCAAAAATCTATACCTCACCCTAAAAGAAATAGTATGGTGGCCTAATCTAAAACAAGACATCATTGAAGTCATAAAAAAGTGTACAGTATGTGAAAAATACTCAATCATCAAAGCGCCACAACCTACAGTCAACCCAGTGTCTGACCCAGAACCGTTTAAGGTTTAGGGCCTGGACGTAGTAGGACCCTTACCAGAAGCCAAAGCAAAACAACAATTCTTAATTGTAACCATTGGCTTTGCAGCACACTGATCAATATTCTGTATAACCAAAGACCACAAAGAAGAAACAATCAACCACTTTATCAATAAGGCAATCATAGCTGACTATAGAACCCCAGACTACATCATAACTGATGGAGCCACAGAACTATCAGGACACATAGTAAATAACAATTTAAAATCAAAAAATATCAAACATTCCACACCCTACCCCTACAGGCCACAGGCCAACAGCAGATTTGAATGTCTAAAAAGCAGTCTCATCAGAGCCCTTGAGAAAATAATGGATGGCAAAGCCAAAGACACATGGCCACTTTACGTGAAACATGTATTATTGGTATTGCGGGTACACACCAATCAAGGGACTGGCTACTCACTGTTTTAATACACATAAAGATACAAACCAGAGATAGTCATCCACAATAACCAACCATATGTGGAAGTTCCCCTGGAAAACCCTCCTATAGTATAACAAGCGCCAGCACTATAAAACATATGTTTCAAAGCTAAAATAGCAGAAACCAAAAGACTCAAAGCACAAAAGGTAACTTCCACAGAGAAATCACTCCCAATCAGCTCCCCTGTCTGGGTCCTAGCTGGGAACAGGAAGAAGCTGGATTCAGTACACAGAGGACCAGGAAGAGTCATCAGCTACAGACCAGACAGAAACACCTATCTAGTTAAGTTCTAAGGCGCCAAGGACCCCGTCATCAAGAAATATCACAGATCCTGCCTTTGCCTCAGCAAGGGGGAACACTTGACTTGGCTAGTACCAACTAGTAAACAACTCCAGGAACATCAGGCGGCAGCTGTCAAGCCAAAGCCCCCTCCTGATGTACCAGAGTAACCTCTTAAAGGGGGCTGTCAAGGAGCTGGATGTACAGGTATTCTGGTCACCACCAGCACACTTAACATCTAGTCATTGCCTGGTTTGGTGCCAATTCAATATACAGTTCTACATGCCAAGAATGTGACAGAAATTGCAGGATAGTAAGAAGCTGTCTCTACTTGGTGGGTAATTACCACCCAAATCCACATAGAGTTAATGATTAACCATCAACACTGCTTTAGATACCCTTTTGTCAAATTTCCAAATGAGATACTAGAATTAAGTAAAATAATTAATCCCAAACAGAGTATCCCAAGGTAAATATCCTGGGAAAGCATCAGAGTGTCTTCAGAATAACATTCAGGAAATTGAGATACAACAAGATTTTCAGCTTTAAAGACTGGTGGAACAACTCCAAGATTAGTAGGCATTGAATTAACATTGGGTGGTGTTGACAACAAAGTACCAACTGCTGGTCCCCATCTGCCAGTAATAATTTGACTGAGGATCAGATTATAGGGGACATAACGCAACAACCCAACTACTGGATGCATTTCTTAAAATAAAATTAGACCAAGGGATAAGTGATTTTTATTGAGTAAATTTTGGGAGGACTCAACTCTTAAGTGTTGAAACAGTGAAAATTATTCAATATATATCAAAAATTGACTAAGTGATAAGGAGCACCTTTTGGGGAAGCTTTTAAGATGAAATTAAGAAGAGAAGAAGTATGTTTTATTGGATAATACTTTAGGCTTATATAGGTTTAGCTGTGGCAAAGATTTTAGTTGGACCAAACCCAGGGGCTGATCATGTGCAGGATGGGTTCAAGTTGCTGGATACCTGGAAAGTCATGTTATATTGGTTTGTTGCCATTTCTGGTATATTAAATTATATATTGGAAGGGCACCAAATTGGGCAATGACTGGATGTTAAGTGGGATGGCGGTAGCCAGAATACTTGTACATCCAGATCCTTGACATAAGCAATACCGCCTGGATCCTGGGCTCCTATCTCTTCCATATTGTCAAGTGAATACTTAGTCCAGGTTGTAAAGAACCCTTGTGTGACCAACTTCTGATGACCATGCTGATAAATAAGCTCATATTGGGTGGCCCTTAAATTAAGTCAATTTATCAACGTCAACTTATAGGGAGGAATTGGATTCCACCGGCAAACTGGGACAGCTGTAACCCATTTTCAATTGACCATTTGATTCAAGTCTGTTAAATCAGTCAGTTTTGTTAAAGTTTTCCCAGTTTTCCAAGCTTTCCTACTTGGCCAAATAATTCCCGGCCTTATGGAACTTACCATAATATTACCTTCCACTTTAGCCTGGGGCACAACACCACCATCTGGAAGATGGGACAAAATGAATTTCTTGTGGGCAGAGGGGAGTTTCATGGCGGCTAAGATGGGCTCAGGATGGCCAATGACAGTCAGGTTATGCTCATAAAACTCTTGAATATTGTCTGGGGAATCAGAACAATCATAGTGTGAGACCAAAAGTTTTCAGAATCAGGATAACCCTTTCATGACACCAAATATTCCAAATGGCGTAATTCTTACAAGAAGCCAAAATACAATTTAGCTCATACTCAGGTTCTCCTTCCACAAGAATGAGTTGGGAAGAAGGAGTCTCAGTAACCTTAAAGAGAGTAATAAGGCATTCATGGAAGGTGTGGAAAATCTTGAAATCCAGGTGTAAATCTAGCCAATATGCAGAGGAACTACTTTGATATTCAACCTTGAAGGAACCAACTTGCTTGGGACCTAATTTGCGGCAGGAGATCTTCAGTTTCATATTGCAAGCATCAACCATGACTAGATCACCTGGCCTGTAGGTTAAAATTTCCTGGCGCTTGCAATCTGCATATTCCTTGTAAGTTGTCACAGCAGTGGCAAGAGTAACCTGAAGTTTATGATGAACCTGTTTCAATGCAGTGGCTTGATCAGTTGCAGCTTCTACTTTACCAAACAGGACGCATATTGGATGAATTATTGAAACCTATGTTGGCATAGAATGGCAAAACCTGAGTTGACGTGTGTGGGGCATTATTATATGTGAACTCTGCCATGGGTAGGTTATCACACCAATCATCTTGTCCCACATTTGTGTAGCAGTGTAGGTAGACCTCCAAACTTTGGTTTACCCTCTCTTTTTGTCCATCAGATTGGGAGTGGAAAGCCGTGGAATGGCACAATTTGATACCTAGAATTTCAGTAAAAGCTTCCCAGAAATGAGCAATAAATTGGGGTCCACAATCACTCATAATCTCTATTGGGATGCCATGTAGGGAGAAGATTATATTCACAAACAACCAAGCTGTTTCCACCAAAGTAATTGTGGTTGAGCAGGGAACAAAGTGTGCCATTTTTGTGAAGCAATCAACTATCACATGGTTGCATTAAACCCGTTAGAATTGGAAGTTCCTCAATAAAGCCTACCAACACCAACGTCCAGGGCCCTGCAGCTGGTTGTAAAGGAACCAACAAACCAGTTGTCTTGTTCCTGCTTGCCTTGGACCAAACACATATCAGACAGTCTCAAATGTAAGCCCCCACCTGCACCAACAAACCTTTCCAAGAAAATTGGCGGTAAATTAACTCCACTGTTTTATTCTTCCCTGGGTGGCCTGCCGTGGTGAAGGTGTGATTGGCCTCCATGATTTCATCCCAAATAGTTCCTTCTGGGACCCACAAGCAACCTTAATGATATAGAATGATCCTATCTTGTGATAATCCTGTAGCTGACCAACTGGATGTGCACATGCTAATTCCAGTAACCTATCATAACCTTTGGACAGAGGCTACAAGAACCTTACCTTGGAATACAAGTCTAAGTCTGCGCCCTTGTTTAAGGACATGGTAGCAAGTGTAGCCGGCAGAGTTAACACAAAGGAACCACAGCCTTTTTTGGAATCATTGTATGCGTGTTAAACTTGATGTTCATACCAGCATCTGGGAGATGGGAAGGATTTCTGCTCAATGCATCTTCCAGGTGATTATCCAATCCCTTAATAAACTTGTAACAGAACTTGTATATTGTCAAATCACTATGCCATCTGGATTGGGGACCTGACAAAACCCTGGGCTGACAATAGTACAGAAGAGCTTTACAGTCAGTTCTCACTACAAACAGGTGACACGCCAACATGAGATGGTGATGCCAATGCCTTAAAGATTCCACAACTGCTAATAGTTCCTTGTCGTAAATCATGTAATTGTGTTCCTGAGCCTCCATCTTCCGGGAGAAATACCCTACAGGTCTCTCAATCTTGTTGGTAGAGGTTTGCAACAGCACAATAGCCACAGCATATTTAGAGGCATCTGTGAAAACCACAAAAGGCAGCTCAGGATCCACAGGTCTTAACACTGGGGAGAACAACAAAAGATCCTTGACTGCTGCAAATGCTTCAGCGCACTCAGGCTTCCAGAACAAGGTTGTCTTCCCACTAGCTGAATACAAAGGGGCAGCCACTTCAGACAAGTGAGGGGTGAATTTCTTCAAGAATGTACAGGTACCCAAGAAACTACAAAGTTGAGATACTGTTACAGGTGTAGCATACTCTCAAGCCGCAGCTTTCTTGTCAGGGGCAATGGTGTGCCCATCCTCAAAGATAATATTACCCAGAAAGATAACCTTACATCTAAAGAATTCACACTTACTCCTTTTAATGATGAAGTTTGCCTGGATAATGCGCTCTACAACTGCTGACAGGTGGGCCTTATGCAACTCCTCATCCGGAGAGAACACCAAGATATTGTCCATGTACACAATGGCACATACCCCCAGGAAATCCCCCAAGACCAAATCAATTAACACTGAAAGAAAGCCAGAGCATTCTTCAATCCAAAAGGCATTATATAGAACTGGAAGATACCCTTCTTGGTTCTGAATGCTGTTAATCATTCCATTCCTTCTGTGATCCTAATCTGGTTGAATGTGTTCAACAGATCAAGCTTTGAGAACACCTTTGCCTTCTCAATGCACCAAGAAATTTGTGCCTCAAGAGGTAAAGGGTAGGGGTCTGGAATAGTAATGTTGTTCAAATTTCCATAATCAACACAAGGTCAAAGAGAACCATCAAATTTTTGAACAAATAACAATGGAGAGAATATTGCCAAAGCCTTCTTAAAGATGTATCCTTTTACCAACATGTCCCAAGTCCACTCCTCAAAACATGCATTCTCCTTCAAGGTCAAAGGGTAAATAGGAAGCACAATACAAATCAGATCTATGGTAACCTTAAAGTCAAAGTCAAACTGAGTGTGCTTGGGGAGGACCTTGCCCCTAGTGGAATCAAATATTGCAGACCAAAGTTTAAGGCATGCTGTTAGATCCAAACTCACAGGTGTTGGAACAGGAACCAACTGAATTTTCTGGGAAGACTGCTTTAATTCAGATATATCTAAAAACAGAATACAAATGGTTATGGCCAACAAACGGTCTACTTGCATCTCATTTTCCTTTAGCAGGGTCAATACATTATTGTCCCGCCACCAGCCCACTCCTAAGATAATAGGATATATAAGGGTAGAGCAAATAGAGAACCTTGCAGTAAAAGATTGACCCGCAACTACAAATGTCACTGACTTCTTGAGCTGGAAAGAGGGGAACATTTGAAAGTTTCCACCCATAACCAACATTCCAGGATGATACTTGAGTTGTAGCAAATCTGCAGTCTTGGCACTCATGAAGTTCTAGGAACCACCTGTATCTAACAGAATGGCTGGCCAATAGATAGTTTGACTATTAACTATACTATCATAAAACAAGAAGTAATCAGAAGTAGATTTATTTGCTATGAATGTTGCAACCTCAGAAGGATCTTGCTTCTCTTTGGTGGTACAGACAGAAGCTAAGGAGGCAGGGTGCTCCTGAAAATAACTCTCAATCATTTCTTAGACAGCATCAGGAAGGGCGTGACAATCACAATCAATAGAAACAAGAGGCAACTCCTCTGACTCAACTACCAAAGACTTTGCAGGTACAACATGCTGAGGCATAGCCAATGAACTTTCAGGGACAGCCACTGCTGACCTTTGTTTACCTCAGCAGGTTTGTTCAAGATAGCCAATTGCAACTGAGAAGACACAAGAGGAGAACAATCTTGACCCTGGCTAGATGTAGCCACTGCAGAACAAGTACCCAAAAACCAGGAATGTGCGGTGGGTTTAGCTTCATTTTCCAGAGCACATTGTTTGGGAGTCAACAGATTTGAGACCAGAAAAAAATTTGGCTTACCAGGGCCTCAGTTGTGGTTAATGGAGAATCCCAAACTGCCAGATCCTGGGCAGTCTGGTCAACGGCTAACCACAGCACTGAGAGTTTATTCACCTCAGGAACATCAATTGTACAGCAGTAGGCTAGAAACTAAGGAAGGAATACCAAGAGTGGAGTAATACCCTGTTGGAAGGCGTACAACTTACAACATACTTTGAGCTCCTCAATTGATACACACAAATTGTTTAACAAAGGATACAAAGATGCACTCTCAGTTAAAACATGAGGATTGCGCTCCACCGCAGACAACAATCATTCACAAGCATCCTCTGAAACTTTTGTCATTACATGGTAAACTTGGGATTTATGACTAAGGCTCAAGACAGAATAGAATTATAAAGCCAATGAAACTTCACGCAAAATTTCATCAGAGGGTGGAGCAGGAAAATAATAGGGACGCCAAAATGAAATGACCCAGCAGAAATAAGAAACAGAAGATCCAGTCTCAATAACTAGTACCAGATATGGAAACCACAAATTAAAGAAGAGCCCAAACTGAAAACTCAGAAAGGAGCTAATGCAAATAAACATGGTAAACGCAGAAATCTCAATGGAACAGGAGAAAAGAAACATGAACTTATGACAAACTGCTTCCAAAAACTCAGACGTAAAAGAGTTGAGTAATGTGATGGAAATTGCGGGATAGTAAGAAGCTGTCTCTAAGTGTTGGGTAATTACCACCCAAATCCACATAGAGTTAATGATTAACCATCAACACAGCTTCAGATACCCTTTTGTAAAATTTCCAAATTAGATACTAGAATTAAGTAAAATAATTAATCCCAAACAGAGTAGCCCAAGATAAATAGCCTGGGAAAGCATCAGAGTGTCTTCAGAATAAAATTCAGGACATTGAGATACAACAAGATTTTCATCTTTGAAGACAGGTGGAACAACTCTAAGATTGTTAGACATTGAATTAACATTGGGTGGTGTTGACAACAAAGTACCAACTGCCGGTCCCCATCTGCCAGTAATAATTTAGCTGAGGATCAGATTATAGGGGACGTAACGCAACAACCCAACTACTGGATGCATTTCTTAAAATAAAATTAGACCAAGGGATAAGTGATTTTTATTGAGTAAATTTTGGGAGGACTCAACTTTTAAGAGTTGAAACAGTGAAAATTATTCAATATATATCAAAAATTGACTAAGCAATACCGCCTGAATCCTGGGCTTCTATTCCTTCCACATCGTCAAGTGAATACTTAGTCCAGGTTGCAAAGAACCTTTGTGTGACCAACGTCTTATGACCATGCTGATAAATAAGCTCAAATTGAGTGACCCTTAAATTAAGTCAATTTATCAACGTCAACTTATAGGGAGGAATTGGATTCAACCGGAAAACTGGGACAGCTGTAACCCATTTTTGATTGAATTTTTGATTCAAGTCTGTTAAATCAGTCAGTTTTGTTAAAGTTTTTCCAGCTTTCCAAGCTTTCCTACTCAGCCAAATAATTCCAGGCCTTATGGAACTTACTGTGACAGAGGAAGGCAACAAACCAATATCACATGACTTGTCCAGGTATCCAGCAATCCAAATCCAAATCACACATAACCTCCCCTATCTTTGATCTAAGTTTAGTTCCTGCCACAGCAAAAGCTATATAAGTCCAAAGTATTATCCAATAAAAATACTCTCTTCTTTCTCTAAATTCATATTCAAAGCTTTCCCAAAAGTTACTCCTCATCAAAAGTATCATTATCTTCTCAATTCCCCCCTTTATCTTGTTTACTATACTTCCCAGAAGTATATGCTTGAAAGTGGTAGCACAGGTAGATTATCCATACCTACGCAACTTAAAGGGAAAATTCCTCCAAAGAAAAGAACCCAGCATATGGCACTTCCTATCAGCTGGAGACAATACAATGAGGGTAGTATGTGCTTAAAAAATTCACTGTCTTAAAAAATATCCTTGTACCAACCAAACAGTACAACTTTCTCAGTACACAAGGAGTCCTGTGGGGTTCCTGGTCACCAGTCCCCAAAGTTTGTCCTGGGTCATAGCCAGGAACTGGCTTGAAGGAGTTGTCATTTCCTAGTAGAAGGTGTTGGCTAGCTAGAAGTATATACTGAGCCTACATTGATGCAAAATCTTCAAATATTTTTCCTATTACTAGGCAGGCATCCCCACCATGCACTTGTACTTCATCTGGTGCTGACCCTTCTGTGGTCCTGTACCAGTCCTTCAACAACCTAGTAAACTCATTCCCTATAAACTCTCTTCCCCTATCTGTCATCTCAAGATGCCTAGTTAATATCTCACACTTCTTCTGGGAAGACTTACTGGTGGAAAATCTTCTACAACTTTGACAATAGGTATCTTCCTCCCCTTTACTAGGGTAAAAGATATGGGGTAGCTCACTCATATGGCTTGTATTTTGATTACTGGAAATTTTGGGCAGGGGCCATAACAGGCTTTTATTCACGGTCAGAAGGAAGATCCCCTTAGAAACCTTCTGATATATTGCCTGGGTATGGAAACTAACATGGGTTTGCCAATAATTGGAGTCCTACAACAATCTCTTGGACTCCTTGTACTTGGTCTTGGGCTCCTTCTCCTTGGTCTTGGACTCCTGCACTTGAGTCTTGGGCTCCTGCACTCTGCTCCAACTCTTTATTTTCAGCTCCAGCTCCTTTATCTTGGGCTACTGCACCTGTATCTTGGGCTTCTGCACCTTTGTCTTATGCTTAAGTCCTCTGTGTAGTCCTTGTGGCCGCTGGAATCCACTGTATGAGTCCCTGAAAAGCCTCAGATAGCTTTTCCTTTTATAGCTCCTTGTTTCAGTCCTGATTCTCTCTCAGAACTCTTGTTTTTCAAAGCTTAAACTATCCAGTTTTTCTTTCTCTACAATATATTAAACTGTATCTCCTACTTCAGCCAATGAAACCCTGGGTTTTCTGCTTCATTCCCTCATTTTTTAGGCTTTAACTCTTCAGTTAAGCCCTCAAAACACTTATCAAATAAACTTTGACTTGCAGCCAATCAAACGCCTCAATTCAACAGTTTTTCCAAACAGTTCAACCAAATGACTTGCTCTTGACTATGATTTGAACTCAAAGCTGTCTTTCTCTGGATAAACAACTGCTTTGTGTTTTGAACGGTTTTGCTGTAATTCCTATCATGTTTCTCTGGAAAAACTTGAGTGCTCTTGTCTATGTTTTACTTAAGGGGTTTTTAAGCCCACAATTCTTCAGCAATTCTCCAAGTTTCTTCACATTTTCTTCAACATTTTACCACTTTGAACTTGCTTGTTGCTTGCTTTTTGCCTCTCTTAATCATTTCAGCAAAATTACAACTTTTGTTTTCATAGTTTCTCTGTCCTGTTTCTGACCTCTCTCTAGCTCCTTTTCACTCAATAAGCTCTTAATAGTTTACAGTTTAATTTCTGTAAATTATTTCTCCTTCCTTTGTTTCTCAATCCATATGATAATTAATTTTATTTTTATATCATATTTCTAGGCAGTATTAATTAATTCTTTAACTGCTTCTTTCTGATTATTTTCTCTTTTAAAAGCCTAAAACAAGCATCCTAGCTCCTGAATTTCCTCCAGCTAGTCCTTCTTAGCCATTCTTCAGTTCCTCAGCCAGGCATGTACCATGATCTCCTGGTCCGTCAGTTAGTCTTTCACCATGATCTTCTGGTCCTTTAGCTAGTCCTTCACCATGATCTTATTATCCTTCTCAGTCTAGAAATCAGTCATTTCCAGTCAGCAATCAACCCTTTCCAGTCATTAATCAGCCCTTTCCAGTCAGAAATCAGTCCAGTCCTCACCATGAAACACCTAGGTTCTAATCCTCACAAAGAATCATCTTGGTTACAATCCTCACAATGATCTTCCAGTCCCTCAACTGATTCTGCATCATAATCAGCTACTCCTGCATCATGATTCTTTAGTCCTTTGGCCATTTCTTCATGGTTTCAAACTTCAACATGAACTAACAGTCCCTCAACTAGTCTTCACTGTAGATCCTACTATGAACTGCCTCAGTTTCATAGTCAGCCCCCAATACCAATACCTCAGACTTGGGCAATAAGTCTACAAGGCTACTGGAGCTTGGCTGGGCCCCTTACAAGTGTCCTCCACCTGGACCATTCAACCACAGACAATCCTCATGTCTATGAAGTTTTCTTTACTCACTCAGGTGATTAAGTCTGAGCTTTAAGTTGCAAAGTAATCAGCTTTACTTCCCAGAGGCCTGATCACACCAAGTTCTGCAGCTGCTTCCCCAAGCAACCACCCTGGTGACACCCCTGAGCATATCCATGCCCTCCAATGATCATGGGGGACCTCCCCAAAGCTCCCATGGAACCACAGACAAGGACACCCTACCAGTCTGTTAATTAGGGTGCTATAAGGATTGAAAATCCTTCCATCTTGAACCTATTAATGAATACTGAGGAAAATAAATAGAACTCTTGGTTACTAGATCATTTCCATGAAATTAAGATAATCTATTTATCCTGGAATAATCAATTATGGGGCCTTATGTTTAGTTTAATGAACAATCAGTGGGTTAACAATTTTATTGAAATCAGATCATTTACAGTTCAAGAAATTTTTTCTAAACTTCTCCAGGATCAGGTTCAACTTTGGGATTCAAACTTGGGTCCTTTGGTTTGCTTTAGGCCATCTATAATAGAAAACCAGTCAGTTAATAGTAAAAACAAAAGCTTACCTTTAAATTCAAAAACAACAATTGTCTTCAAAAGACTTTCAAAAGCTTGTAAACCAATGGATACAAACTCTAGCCACCTAAGTAACCTCCTACTCAATCAAAAACAGTTAGTAAAGGAAACAACTGATAACAACTACCCAGCGGAGAAGAAGACCCACAATCATCATGTTAATCACAGGACTGCAAACCACAATTCTGGAGAAGACCAAACACATCATCCAGATGGATAAAACACCAGATCACAGTTTACAATATGCAGTTCCTGACTCAACTAGCAGCTTTGGCTGCTGCAAGCTGCATCCTGCAAGCCTGCTGGCAGCAGTCAAACCAAAATGACCAAGCATCAAACAAATCAATGGTAATCCACCCACTTCAAATTACACCACACATAATTCCACTTCCCCAATCCAAGCTTCACAGTATTTAGCCAAAGGCACTGAGGGTTTACCCAGTGCTCTAACAACTTTGATTCCTGGATCAATAAATTTGGTTTTCTATATTCTTTAATTAGTAAATTAGTAGATTTGATATTAACTTCCAAATGATCTGGAAGCAGAAACTTCTTCTGCTTCTTTTCTGTTTGGTTCTATGGATTCCTGTTGCTGAAGGCCGCAAATTTGATTCCAATATCCAAGTCAAGGATGCTACCAAATCTTTGGCTTGAGACTATTTCTACACTAAGCATCACTTTCCTCCCACTTTTGATAAAACCACTCCTCTGCCTACTTTGCCTCCCCCAGTGATTCTTCCAGGAGCACCTTAGTATATCTTGACTTACATTGCAGTATACTATGGTTTGACTCATTTTGCTCCCTTCTTGGGTTCTTATAAATTATGGGGTTATGTGGTGAACACCTTAATAATTGGAATTCATGTAGGATCTTCTTTGATGGGTTTTCGTCCTTCTTCTCTTTTAAATTACTTGGGTTCCTTCCTTCCTCAGGAATGGATCCCTGACAGGTGCTTGCTCACAGATATTCTATAAGCGCACAACAACACATAGAACTATCTTAGCTCCTCCCTTCCCTGGCAGCCTGTGTTACCTGCCAGGGTGATCCACTCCCCACCCCTAGCAGCCATCATTCCCTGCTGGTTGGAGACACCTAACTAGCCCACAGCAGCCAAAGTTCCCTTCTGGGTGGAGAACAACTCACCAGCCCCTAGCAGCCAAAGTTCTCTGCTGGGCTGGTTCATCACTTGCCTCCAGTAGTCCCTCGTTACCTACTAGGTAGGCCTTACCGTCCCTAGTAGCCATCATTCCCTACTAGGCCTCTACCTGCAACAAACAACCAAGCTTATGCTTGGCCAACATTAGCTTGCCTGTAAACCACCAAACATGCGGACCGTTACAACGCCACCCTCTGGATCAACAGCACACAAAGCAAATTTACTCGAGTAGACTACCCCTGCAGACTCTGGGTCAGTGAGATTATCATTTGCGTTACAGGAACCACATCACGCTTTGTAAGCAAAAGATTCAATCAACACCCTAATCACAACATAGACTGAGAAATGTTCAAAACCGCCTTCCTGGAGAAATTTACCATAAAGAACTCTGATGTTGTGATCATGACAGAACTCAGAACCTTCAAAATGACAGGAACCATTGAGGAGTACAGTGCAGCCTATGAAGACATACATGATTGAGCTCCTGATATCATCAAATTTGATGAAGCTGGACTGCAACTGGAATTCTACAATGAACTCCCCACGCACATCAGACAGCAGTTTGGCATGAGCTGCTGTAAGAACCTCTAAGGCATGTTTCTGGAAGGAAAGCAAGCTGCACAAAAATCTGACAACCTGCATCTACCAATAAACAAAAGGAAAGTCTCACAGCAAAGAAGGACTCTCAACCTAATAAGCAGAACAACTAATCTAATAACTCCCATCTCAAAACAGGGATCATACTGCCCAAGCCAATCAGGCAAGCACCAAAGATATCAACAAGGAGGGAAAAGCTCAGGGGGTTCTTAGTCAAGCCACCCTCCCTCAATTCACAAGACTCATATAGGGACCAAGACATGGACTAAATTACCATGATCCAAGTACCCTCCAGCAATCCCATACTGTTTGCTGTCAAAACTGGAATTAAAATCCTGACTTATCTCTTTTGCTTTTGCAGATATCAAGGCACCACACTATTTGGCACTAGAGCAGACCAATCCCTTGTTGACAAGAAATTTGCCAACCTAATGAACTACCCACAATCCAAAGCAACATCAAGAGAGTTGTCATGGCAGATAACAGAAGCACATTAGTCACCAAAGAAGAAAACCTTTCTGTGCACAAATTGGAGATGTGCAGACTACTCTTAGTGGCCCAATCATATCAATCCACAATTACAATGTTGTACTTGTTCTGGACTGGATAAAAAAGACCAACCCCCACATTGACTAGGATAGCGCTATCCTCACCATACAACAAGGCAAGGTAACCATCATGAGTATCCAATCCATCTTCACAACTCATGAGAGACCATGTTTTTGTACTTATCACAGAAACAGAAGAAGAAAAGGAATAAAAAATCAGTTTGGACACCTGCATGTATGAGATTATCCACTTTAAAAATGTAGGGACCTTACTTGAGCAAGACCTAATTCAACAAGAGCCAGTCTAAGAATTCTCTTCTGTGTTCCAAGAGAAGTTACCAGGACTACCTCCTAACCAGAGCATCCAGCATGAAATTGACCTCAAAGGGAGCGTGCCAAAGGCACACCCAATCTATTGCCTCAACTCCAAGAAGACAATGCCCTGAAAGCTTATCTGGACAAAGCCCTTCAAAAAGGCCTAATATGACCTTCAAAATTGCCTTTTGGGGCTGCTGTCTTCTTTGTAGAAAAGAAAGACGGAGGACTCCACCTTATCACAGACTACAGAGCGCTCAATGAGGTCATGATTAAGAACAGGTATCCCCTGCCCCTGATTGATGACCTTTTTGACGCCCTGGGGGTCCCAAATCTTCACAAAAATTGATTTAACAGCGGGCTATCACCAAATTTGCGTAAAGCCTGAAGACATCCCCAGGACTGTGGTTTAAACTAAGTATGGCCTGTTTGAATGTGTTGTCCTTAACTTTGGAATGACAAACGCCCCAAGTACCTTTGTGTCCTTTATGAATGATATATTTAAAGATCACATTGGAAAAAGGGCTATTGTCTACCTTGATAACATAATTATATACAGCCCTACTAAGGAACAACATTGAAAGGACATCTGCCTAGCCCTCCACACCCTTCAATATAACCAACTCATAGCCAAGCCCTCCAAATGCAACTTCTTCTCAACATAACTCCCATTTTTAGGACACATTATCAGCAAGGACAGAGTTAAGCTAGACCCAGAAAAGATACAAGTCATAACTAATATGCCAATGCCGCAAATAAGAGTATGCTTAAAATATTCCTAGGCATGGTGGCCTATTTTAGGAGATTTATCCCTGACTGGGGCGCCTTAACTGCTCCTTATCTGCAATCACTGGAAAGACAAAAAAAATTGTATGGACCCCGTTGAAAGATCAACACTTTTGACAATTAAAAGAATGTATGGTCACTGCTCCTATCTTACAATATCCAAATCATGAAGGAGTGTACAGATTAGAACCTGACGCTCTGAATATGCAATAAGAGGAGTACTCTGAATTCAAACTGCAGAAAATGACTTCCTCCCTGTAGCATATGGATCAAGAAAGCTGTCTGACAGTGAACAAAGATACCCAATACATGAAAAGGAACTGATAGCCATTGTACACTGTCTAATGAAGTGGCAATGCTATCTAGAAGGTGCACATATATCCAAAGTGCTAACCAACCACAATTCACTGATATTCTTCAAACCCAACACCACCTATCTATAAAACAAGCTGAATAGAGAAGCCTCATACAGAGGTACCCCATTATAATTGAATGCAAACCAGGCAAGGAGATTCTTACTGAAGATGCCCTGTCAAGTCTATACTTTAACCATCTCCTATGCACTAATGGAGACCCCAATTGGCCATGTTAATAATGGGAAATCTCCAAGAGGATTTCCACCTGGTACACCAATGGACATCCAAGAGAATGTCCTTAAGAACAAGCACCTGTTCAAAAATGTATATAGCACATTGCACCAAATCCTTCCAAATGGCAATACTGTACCCCATGTCCTGTCAACACAAAATATTGTCACAATATTTTGATACCACAGCAATTTAGGACACACCTGTAGCAATAACTTTCATGAATACCTCAAGACACGCTATTAGTCGCCCAACATACTGGACAACATCAAGAAAGTACTAGACCAATGTAAAGTCTATGAAAAGTACACACGCTCCAAGACATCCCCAAAATCAGTAGTACCAGTGTCAATCACACACCCTTCAAAGTGTGGTAATTGGACATATTGGGACCAGTTCCTAGAGACAACAAAGGCAAAAATTACATTATCACAGCTATTAAATATGCAACTAAGTAGCCTGTAGCACAAGCCACAAAAGAACACAAAGGAAACAATGTAAGACGGTTTATTGGCAAGAAAATCATAGCAAAGTTTGGTAAACCTGATCTCCTAATAAAAAAACAGAGAAACTGAACATAAAGCCATTAACTCAATATCTACCTTGCCAAAAATGGAATAAAACACCATGGCCAGGCCCTATCACCCATGAGCAAAAAAAAAGAGTTGAAAGACTGAATAGTTCCCTTGTGGAACCCCTCAGCAAGCTATCTTCCAACAATCTGAAAGCCTGGGCTGACATGTTGCCAACTGCACTTATGGTGTGTAGGACAAAGTTAATAGAAATACAGGAAAAAGCCAGTATGAATTCATCTATAGACATAAACATGCCATTATTAGCACTAAGTCTGGACCACAATTACCTCTGCCCAAGAAAGTGCCATACAACAATGACCCTGATGTACAGTGCACCAGGAAGAACAAAGAGGATAGTAAAAAAGAAAGGGCTGAGAGGAAAGCAATCCCATAACAACAGAAACGCTTCCAATTTGAGGACAAGATCTGGGACATTAATCACAACATGCACAAATTGGATCTGGAATTACAAGGACCAGGCATTGTCATGGAAGTCAAACTAAGTAACACCTACCTCATTAAGGGAATAGGCGCTTGTAAAGAGCTCAAACATATGCACCATGACTGACTCCACCTGTGCAAAGCAAGGACAGCACAATGTGACCCTCAACTCTATGTACCCAATGAAAAACTGGATAAGTACCAAGCCCAAATCCCTGAAACTCTCAAGAAAATCCCCAAGGTTCCACCTTCCAGCACCCCAGGGGGAGATGTTACAATATCTTTGATTACTCCCCCTTGGGAAAGCAATTCCCCAAGTAACTACCCAAATGATTTCCCTGGCTAATTATTAAGTTGGTGGCACTCTTATCATTTGCCCATCTATTATGAGAATCAAACATTTTGAGTCCTAAGCAGAACACTACTTGGAAAGGCCCCATTACCATCATGACATATATGTATAGTATGTGGCTTCCCATGATACTATATAATATCATATATTCATATCAAATAAAGTATCATTCTCTTCTTAATTTTCCCCTTTATCTTGTTTACTATACTTCCCAGAAGTATATACTTGACAAAAATAAAAAAATTTCTGGTCTTTGTGAATTTAAAGTCTTTAAATAAATATTATAAATAGTATGGTCTTAATTTTTTTAAAGATTGCACCCTTTTTGGAACAAACAATAGCAGCTTTATGTTTGAAAGTTGTTTTTAACACCACCATTGTCTTCAAATTTCAGGGAAGAGACAAAATTTCAATTCTACTGCTTGCGGCTAATCTTAATATTTACAATTTTATTATAATTCAGATATTATTCTGTCTATTTATTATTCCTTACAACTGCTATTTGACTAATTCTTAAGTATGACATATTGTATTTTTGTGTTTATCTATGACTTTTTTATTATGGCTACTTAGTTTTATTTTTGTATATATTTCTGTAATTTTGTACTTTTGAATTTGGTAGGGTGTAGTTGAGTGCAGTTCAGTACTATGGGCTAAAAATTGATATAGTTTTCACATTAGAAAACAAAGTCTGTAAACTCTTGTGCTGGTTTAATTTAGTTTTTTAGAAAAGTTTCTTTGCTTTAGTAAGGAGTACATAGTTTGGGT
Source organism: Entomophthora muscae (assembly GCA_014839935.2). NCBI lineage: Eukaryota > Fungi > Entomophthoromycota > Entomophthoromycetes > Entomophthorales > Entomophthoraceae > Entomophthora > Entomophthora muscae. The sequence continues at coordinate 466,399 of QTSX02004275.1, forward strand.
AACTTTATAGTAAGTCTTTTAAAATCAAATTTAACTATTTTTAACCAGAAATATGGAGGCCACATACTGGGATATCATACAATGGGAAGAAAATTAAAATCAATTGTAATGTTTTTAATTCCAGTATTTTTAGGTTCAAATACAGAAGGTAATGGATGGAAGAACTGTTCTCAAAAACCCTTTAAAAATTGGGCTGGCTTAAGGGAGGTTCTCTTTGTAATTCTAGCGCAACTGGATGATTTTGTTGCTGGGCTTCTGAAAAGCATCTTTCTGGCTGTAAAACATCATGCAATTGCAACCTTTAATACTAGTGGTTAATTTTTTGTTGTGATTGGGAGAGTGGAAGTCCATATAGACATAAATTGCTGATTCTAGCAGGTTTTTATCATCCTTACATCTGTGGCAATATAATTTCAAGCAGGTACCATCATTGTTGTTGCTTTTTACAGAAATAGCAGGAGTATCCATTATCATAGCATACACTGCTTGTTGTAAGCCAGGGGTGAATTTTAATTGTATTTCATTGGTGATGGGTTCCTGCTTAGGGGATTGGGTTTTTTATTTTTGTGGCTTGTATAGAACCTAAAAGACTTTTTATTTTTATGTCTTGGAGAGAACTTACAAGACTGATTAGAGTGATAAACTTCATTTTTGCAGATTCAAGTTTCATCACTTGGTTTAAGTACTTTGTTCTAAGTCAATAATTGTGTTACCTGATACATATTCTCTTGAGTGAAACAAATGATATAAATAAAAGAAATTATGTCTGTAATGTCAGCCTTTTTTAAAATATCTTTATTTAAAGTTTGGAACACAGTAGAAAAGAACCGCAGCTTAAGGGAATTTGGGGATAGGAGGGTCAATTTGATGTTGTCATGTCACTTATTGGATTGTTTGGCTGATTCTGGTTGGAAATACAACTACAGGTAGGGCCCAATAAATCACCATTACGTCATACTGGGGACAAATTTAATATTCTTAGCTATAATTGTATGTGACTATCCTAGTCCATGATGGAAAATTCCACAATTCAGGTAAGGTCTAATTATAACAAAAATATAGAGGCAGGGCAGGCAAAAGCAACAGTATTCAAACCTGGGACCTCTGGAACCAAGTTGAGCACCTCAACCAACTCAGGAACTCAGGGCCCTGTAATGTCAGCCTGAGTGAACTCAAGCAGTAAGAAATTAAACAGGGTTTTACATATTAATTTATATTTAAAGTCAATGGTCAACCCAACAACTTGGATTGGTCCATCCTTACATATATTCCCTTAATAGCACCTTTGGAAGAATTTTGGTTGAATTTGGTGGTGTCATGATTTTGGGATATTGACTAATTAACATATTCAACCAATTATTGCAGGCCAGCTGTCAATCACTCTTAGGAATAGTTTCAATAGAATGATGCAGACCACAGGTTGCGTGATCAATGAATCAATGACCAAATCATATCCTGACATTAACAAATTCATGCATTGCAATTAATTAATGGAACATGAAATTACTGCTCATTAATTAGTCCACCTCAACAACCACCTCAAACATGCTTCTCATAATAATTACTATTCTAATCTTTAATTACATCCTAGAACAAGGGCCATCACATGGGCCGTCATTTGAAACACTTCTAGAAGAGTCTAAAATGGACTGGGCTATCAGACCAAACACTCTAAGATAAAAAGGCTTCAAGCTTATTGTATTAGAGTAGCTCTGATTAAGTGAAACAATCATCTCTGTAAACTAGTAGCCACCCACTGGCTAGCTAGCCCTGTAAGTGGCCCAGGTAGACAGAAAATATATCAATCTGTGGAAGGTGTCAAACAAGCTTCCGTAAAAACCACCCCAAAAAGGATGGGCCTCCTGCCGTGCTGACCTAATGATACTTCAGTCTCTTCTAGCATTGTGAGCTAACTTGGATAAAACGTGGGCAGGCAGGCTGCCTTAAAGCCAGTCCATTAGAATAAAAGACTGATGATTCTATATTGAATTGATTATTGATCCAAGTCCTATTTCCTTAATGAAAGCCTCTCTTAGGCTTTATTAGTGGAGAGCAAAAGATGATACTGTTGTCATACAGTATTAATTCCTATAGTAAAATATAGAGACAACAAACTACAAACCTATATCCAGAAGATAGAAAAACTGTCTCAAATCCTCTGGACCTTGGGCCTTGTCAGACTTGAAACTTCTGATGACAACAAATTATTCTGGGCTGCAGGTTACGCCAAAGTCACAGATTCTCTGTACTTTCCTAATGTTAGAAGACTTAGGATATCATCTGGTGGATGATAAAATACTATGGTCTGCAATTTTCTGATAGGTTGAATGTGACCTAAATTATGTAGAAATGATATCATATTATATCAATTTTGAAAAAATATTTATTCAACTGCTTGATTTTTAAATGGGATCAACCCCTGCAACCAATGTAAAGAGGCGTATCTGTATAGTTACCCTATTCTAAAATGTGCGGATTAAGATTGAAAGTGGAGAACCATATTGGTTAACATACTTTTATATGATTTAATACTCCATCTCTATTCTAATAATTGAGTTGACTGGGGAAAGTGGGCTTGATCTATTTAAAGTTAGCTGATTGAATTGAAAATATAAATTTTAGTTTAAATGAAAGATGGTTAATATATATGTAATTTTTTATTTTGAAGTAAAAATAGAATATTCCACTCTAAAAAAACACCTGATCTGAATGATGCATATTTTTTCAGAGTTAGGGTTGGGAAGGACACAGTTTTTTAAATCAGAATAAAAAATTCCAAGTGGAAATTTAAATTGAAAAACTGTGACTGTCCCAATCATATTCAGAGTTAAAAGATAAATTACCTCATCTAAGTGATGAATATTGTTTCAGAGTAAATATTAATTATCAAACCAGCATCCTAATTAGATGTCAGCAGATTAAACTAGAAACAACATTATTAAGGCACATTAAAAGAATTTTTTATAAAAATTAAATTACCTAGATAGTTTTTTTAGATAATTCCAAAAAATGATACCAAACATGATAGCTCTAGCTGCTCAAATATATAGTTAAGTGCTGGAATTGTGCTTGCGTCACAATCAAAGACTCAATTTGATACATCTTAATTCATCTTCAACTGTAAATTCATAACCCAAATGTAAAAATACAGGATTGTCAAATCTTTGGTCCAAATTTCAAATCACTTTTGTGGGATGCCTTTTTTAATTAAATTGAATTCTTTGTATTTTTATTTGAATTTTTAAAAACGTAGGAACTCATAGACACTTTGCAAATTAAAGTCAAACTGCATATTTCCAATGGACAAAATGAATCCACTGGAATCAGATTTGAAGCGTTCAAATCCATCAGCCATTTTCATTAAGTTTACTATGTTTTTTGAGATTGCAAAATTTTCAAATCCATGATCTGAATTTCAAATCACTTTTGAATGCCACTAGTAAAATCAAATATTAATTGCAGGAACTGGAATCCAAATTTAATGTACAGTAAGCATACTAGGAAACACCAACCTAAATCAAGAAGCTCCACCACAAGTAAAATCAAATGAAAAATTCAATCTCAATAACCATGTTTAGACATAAAAGGTGATTAAACTTTAAAATTATCCAAACCCAGAAAGTATACAATGTTATATACTTCAAATCACAGATATAGCAATTTTGTTACTATTCAAGGCTAAATCAAGAGAAAATAACTACTCACAACTAAACCTAAAATCTAAATAAATACATATTTCTTCTAAAATACATTTTTTATTTTATTTTTATGAACAGACAATCCCATTCCCAACCAGCTCCTGCACCAGCCTGCAGGGAAGCCCATCCACAAGGGTGTCCCAGAGGGTCCAATAATAGACCCAGAACACAACTTGGGGGGAGTAATGCTAACACACAGGCCTCCCAAGGCGTCAGCGCCAGTTAAACACCTCCTGTGTCCCAAGCCAGAACAACCTGCTTGATTCCCAGGCAGAAGCTACTCTCAAGGCCTGCTACCAAAGTATCTATTGTCAGGGAATTCTTCCCTGACTACATTAATTGTATGGATTATTCAAGAGGTGATGCATTAACACAAACAGTTGACAAAAATTCTTTGGATAATAGGGACAACTTGGTTTTCAAGCAGGGAAGGGATCAAACCTGGAACCCTAAAAACAAGTCAAACATTAGCTTACAGTCAACCTGATCAACTTATATTACCTTTTTATATTGATTTCTTTCTTTTAACTTTTGCTTCCAACTTTGGTTCTGCTTCCAAAAACATTAGTATCTTGCTAAGGCACATCACTTACTGCTTGAAACCTGATTGACTTGTTTCTTCTTCCTTTTTGCTCTTGACTCCACTGGCTTCATATCTTTACTTGGTTCCATACTTGATCAACCAGAAGGTTAAGCTTGCAAACTGCTTGATTGTCTCCAATCTTGTGGCTTTTTCTTGCCTCCTTGTCTGCCATAATAATCTAAAGCATACCATTAAGCCCCAAGTTGAGGCACAGGTTATACAGGTATTAGTTTCAATCATAAGTTTTGTGAAAATCCTCTGTAAATCCCTCTTATCATAATAACCACTTAAATGTTCCAGCCTCTATTTGAGGGTATTTAAGAGAGCAATCTTGTTGTAATTGTGCTGTTTTAGCAGAGTTACAAGGGGGAAATATTTAGAAACTTGATAATAATCTTTATTGAGAGATATGGATTATATAGCTATTGTCAATCAAGGATAACAGGAACATGATTGTGTTGATTACACGGTTGGATTCTGAAGGGGGTGGCTTGATCCTTGTAATGAGTCAAGTGCCAAAACAAGTCACCCACCAAGAGTGATCAGCTTTTGTTCATGTTATTTTATTTGGTAATTCAAGTTGTCTTCCTAGCTTGGCTGCAAGTGGAAGGATAATCGGATTGCAGATTGCAAACCTGCTTACTTGGAACCTTGCTGGCGGGTCAAGCCTGCTGTTTTGACATCCCCCCTGGCTGAGAGTTGGCCTCCTCTGGGGACAGGTTGTCAGGGAGACCGTTGGGAGCCCAGGCGCCTTACTAAACTGACAGCTGTTTGGTGGTGGGTAACACAGTCTCACATTGTTTTTGTCTTGCCTTGCAGGGTCTGAGGCAATCATGGTGGAGGACCTTGTCTTTTCTGCGCTTCCTGATCCCTTGCACAAGGTAAGTGTTATTTTTGTTTACCTTTGGAATGATTTCTGGCCCCACTTTCTTGGGTTGTAGCTTGCTCTTGTCAAAATTCATGACCCAGACTTTGTTGCCAACCTTGTGTCTGTCCTTGATGGGGATGAAAGTCTCTTGTGGGCGCTTTTCTTCTCTTTCTGTCTGATTGCTATTGGCCTGTATGACCTGGGGATCTGAGCGGGGGGACTTTGTCTGGCATCTTCAACTTAGGTCCTGATAGCGCCTGTATGATATTTGGTTGTGTTCCATAAACTAGATCAAAGGGGCTTTTACCGGTGGATCTGTTCACACAGGTCTGGTATAAGAGTAATGCAGTTGATAGCTGCTTGTACCAGTCCTCAGATCTCCCAGCAGTGAGCTTGGCCAAGGCTTGCACGAGGCTGCCATTTAACCGCTCCACACTTACATTGGCCTGAGGATGGTAGGGTGTTGTCACTGTATGTTGGACCCCATTATTGGTAAGGTATATGTTGGTCTTTTCAGAGGTCAATTCTTTGCCTTTGCTGGTTATCAGGAGTTCTGGCTTTCCAAACTTGCTAATGATTTCCTTTCTATGAAGTATTGTATGTCATTGCCAGTATGTGTTTTAACTGCTTGGGCTACTGGCCAGTGTGTGGCAAAGTTGATGGCAATGATAATGTATTTTTTGTCATTATGTTTTCCAGGCATGGGCCCCACAATATCCAGGGCCCACACTTTAAATGGTAATTGTGTGTGAATGGGCAATACAGGTTTGGGTGGAGTCTCACTATTTGCAAACTTTCCACACACCTCACACTGATCCAAGACTTCTTGGATGTCTCAGTATAAGGCCGGCCACCAGGCCTTGTGTTTTAGGAACTTGTAAAGGTTTTGACTCTTTGTATGGCCAAGGTCTCTGTGATAGCGTAGGATGATATCAACTTGCTGGTATGTAGGAATGTATGGTATGGTTGTCCCATCAGACATTTTCTGGTGTAGGGTTCCATAGACGTCGGCAAATAGATGTTCATTTTTGATATAGTTTCCTTTGTGATATCTGTAGTACCAGGGGGAACCTTCATCTTTGGTATATAGCACCAGGAGGGGCCAGTCTGGGTTGAGCCCATTTTTACCTCTTGTGGCTCTGACGTATAATCAAGATAATGCATTGGCCATGGCCAGCTCTGGGCCTGGCTTATAAGTATAAGCATGTTGAACCTTTCTAAAAGCTCCATCCATCTGGATTACCTGCGGGACAGGTTTGCTTGAGTCTTGAAGTAGATGAGTGATTTGTGGTCTGTCAAGGCTTTGAACTCTTCTTGTTGTTTTAAGTAGCAACACCATTTGACTAGTCAGTGTACAATTGCCAACAGCTCTTTGTTGTGTATGGGATACCAGCACTTGCCATCTGTCAGTTTGTGTGATTCATAGGCCACGGGTAGGAAGTCACCAGCGCTGTTTTTGATTTGTAGTATCCCTCCAATGGATGCATCAGAGGCATCTGTTTCCATTTGATATTCCCCATTGTGTTTAGGGTATTGAAGGATGGGTGTTGTTGTGAGTTTTTCCTTAAGGCGTCTGAAGCAAAGGTCACGTTGGGGAGTCCACACAAATTTTTATTTGGTGCCAGTTATGGTGGATAACAAAGCAGTCAGGACGCCGCAGTTGGGTATGAATTGTTGTACATAGGCAACCATTCCCATGAAGATGCGGAGTTCTGACTTGTCTTTGGACGGTGGCATTTTGCAAATGGCCTGGATTTTCTGACTTTCAGGTTTAATACCATCTTTTGAAATTATGTGTCCCAAGAAGGGTAGTTGTTTGCAGAAGAACTGGCATTTGGAAGGTTTGGCTAGCAGCTTATGTTGCGCTAGGGTAGCAAAGACTGCCTCCAGATCCTTGTGATGCTGTTTCACTGACAGACTGTAAACAATTATGTTGTCTAGGTATACCAGGGCACACTTGCCAATGTGGGGAGAAAACACCTTGTTCATGAAGGTTACAAAGGTTGACAGGGCGTTTGTCATACCAAAGTTGAGTACTATGCACTTGTATGAGCTGTACTTGATGAAGAAGGCTGTTTTGGGAATATCTTCTTCTTTAATGTGGATCTGTTTATAGCCTGCCGTAAGGTCAATCTTAGAGAAGACCATAGCACCACCCAGGGCATCAAAGAGATTGTCAATGTGCGGTAGTGGGTAACAATTCTTGATGGTGACTTTGTTTAGGGCTTGGTAGTCTGTAACTAAGCGTAGGGTACTGTCCTTCTTTGCTACAAAGAATACAGCAGCACCAAAAGGGGACTGTGAGGGGCAGATAAGTCCTTTCTCCAGTGCCTCTTTGAGGTAAGTATGCAGGGTGTTGTCCTTGTTTGGAGTGAGGTGATAAATGGGCTGTGCCTTAGGTACCGCTCCCTTGAGTTGGATTGAATGTTGGATATGTTTCTCTGATAGTAACCCGGGTAGAGCTTCCTTGAAGATTTCTGGGTGTTGAGCTACAATTTTGCAATCCTGTTGTGTGGTGGTATCCTGATGATCCTTGAAATGAATGATCTTGTATTGGCAAGAGTCCCAGTTGATTGCCTTGAGGTTCTCCTGTTTGTCCAAGGTCTCTGTGATACGTACAAAGACATGGTTGGGCAGGAGTTGGTCCACTGAGTTGGGGTAGATTTGGTGGTTGACACCCTCATGTTTGATGGTCAGTACCAAGGTTGCTAGTACACGTGGGAGTTGTTCTTTTGTAGCCAGTTGAGTCCCAGTACAATTTCAAATTTGGGAAGCCAATGACAGGACCTTAAATGGTGGAATGTAGGTTCTCTAGAATGATAGAGAAGGGGGAAGTTTCCTATGTCACAGCAATGTGATGTTCATCAGCTAAAACCACGTTTCTAATCTGCAAAGGATTGGTGGCTAGCTTGAACTTATCTACAAAGCTGCTGTTGACTAGGGTTTAATCTGCACCCAAATCCAGGAGTGCTGCGCCTGTGTAACTGTGAAAACAGAAAGGATAGGACATCAGTCTATTTGGGTGTCTGGCAATGGTGTATAGTACTGGGTCTTCCTAGGGTACTTGAATCATTGGGCATTGATCCACATCCTCTGGCTGGTACTCATTGTTGGGCAAGTCGGGAATAGTCTGGGGAGAGCTTGGCTCACTTAGTGCTCTCCCTGGGATTTTCCCTTGTCCTGGTTGTCTTGAGTGGCAGTGATACAGAAATGGGTTTGGTTTGATTGGCTGTTGTTCCTGTTCCCGTGTCCATTTGAACCAGTGGGTTTGTGGTTGGTACTGCCATTGTTGTTCCCAGGGGTGGTCTACTGGAGCTCCCAGCTGGGTGAGAGTCCTTGGGTTGTTCTCTCTTCCCTGATTGTGCCTTGTGAAGGGCATTGAACATTTTTTCTGCTTTCTCAGCTTTGCAGTATAGACTTTTTAGATTATTCACTTAGTCCAGGTTCACATGTCTCATTATGCGCGACTTGAGAGCATTGTAGTACATGAGGTGGGTGGCTAGAATGTCAAAGGCCATATCAGAGGGGCTTAGGCAGAGTTCCTCATAGGCGCAGGTGAGCTCCTTCACAGTACCAGTCTGGTCCAAGTTCTTTACTTGGCAGATAATCATGAGTGTGGTGTCTTTCAGCACAAATCTTACCAAGAAGTCTTGTTTTAAGGTGTCCCAGTTCTTCTTGGTGTGTTCTTCATGCCACTTTTTGCACCAGGTGCCAGAGTTGTGGGTCAGTTGGGTGGAGATTTCTGCAATCCAGAATCTCTGTGGACATTCCATCTGCGCTAACTTGCTTTGGGCAGACTGGATCCATGCAACAGCATTGTTTTTGTTGGCTCCTGCAAAAGGTTCCAAGGCAGCGCTTTGAAGTCTTTGGGCTACGTAGGCTGACATGGTACTTTCATTGGTTGGACAAGGAATCGTGGGGGTAGCCTGGAAAAACCCTTGTGCAGACAAGGCGTTGAAGGCGGAGAGCAGGATTACCGTGTTTTGGTACAGGAAAAAGCCATTGGGTATTTCCATACCAGGTGTGTATGGGTTCCAATCTAGCAGGAGGCCAGACATGATTCTATCAAGTATTTGTTGACTGTGGCAGGTACGGGCAACAGGTGGAATTTTGTAAAATAAGGTAGGATGGATAACCTACCTGTGCTACCAATGTTGTAACTGTGCTGTTTTAGCAGAGTTACAAGGGGGGAAATATTTAGAAACTTGATAATAATCTTCATTGAGAGATATGGATTATATAGCTATTGTCAATCAATGATAACAGGAACATGATTGTGTTGATTACACGGTTGGATTCTGAAGGGGGTGGCTTGATCCTTGTAATGAGTCAAGTGCCAAAACAAGTCACCCACCAAGAGTGATCAGCTTTTGTTCATGTTATTTTATTTGGTAATTCAAGTTGTCTTCCTAGCTTGGCTGCAAGTGGAAGGATAATTGGATTGCAGATTGCAAACCTGCTTACTTGGAACCTTGCTGGCGGGTCAAGCCTGCTGTTTTGACAATCTTTATCCTTCTTACTTGTTCCAACAATAAAGATATTTCTTCTCTATTAAGTTTTTTCACATATATCTCTTGCAATCCTTTTTGAAGCCATGAAAGGAAGTCATTTACTGTTCTGGCTTCTAGTTCCTTTTCTTTTTATGTTACTGGGTCTTGAAAACACTACTCCCACCACAGACTGGCATAACTCTTCTCCTGATGACTCCCACCATAAGGAGTCCCTGGCTAACAGTTGGTTCAAATACCCCTCAGGACACTGGGGAAGAAAGTTCCAGTATGGCCAATCCACAACTCTACCTCCACCTGCTGAACCTTCTTTGATTAGACCAAATTCCTCCTTCTATCTATTGACTTACCTGGTAGGACATTACTTACTGTGAAGATTCAATAAAATGATGGGTTGGTTTGCATTCCTAGGGCACTTTGGTTACCTTACAATGGTTACGGTTCCTATTGGTTTGGTTATTGCAGGGCTTAACTTAGGGGCCTTGGCTCATCAGATTGGGAACTTTTTCTCTCTCAAGTGGGTCCCTGACATCTATACCAAGGGCATTGGGAATAATGAGGTTACATACACCTCCACTGTATACCCAGTTGTAACCCAGCCCCGCACTTTGGATCCAAGAGTTGCCACTTCCTGCCCCCGCATTTTTGATACATCATATGAGCCATTGACCACTACTAAAGAGCAATCTGAGCTTGTGATGTATTCTACCATTAACAGCGCCACCACAAGCAAGAGTGATCCCACCTTCTACACAAAGGTCCCCATTCCCTGTGTTGAGCCTGATAGCCAGGATGCTGCAGTACCCACCAAGGGCTGGCATCAGTTGACAGATAGTGAGCGTGAAGCTCTCCTCAACTGCTTGAACAGGGGAATGGCAGTTTAGGATATTGTGTCCCAATTTAGTGTCATGGCCAGATATATCTGCAACCTCAACAACAAATACGGCACATTGGGAAAATTGCTAAATCTGTCAAGGCTAAGCGGCAGCCAAAACCCTTGCAGCCTGTGCATATTGATGCAATAAAACAGTGGGTAGCCAAGGATTGCCACCTGGACTCATCTGCTGTCCAATTAATCCTGGCCATGGAGTTTGGGCTTTCTGTTTCTAAAACACTTGTATATAAAACCATGGTTGATTTGGCTACTCTTGGAAAGTACTAAGGATTTTTCTGTACAACAGAAATAGAAGGAAGACAATCAAGGATTGCTGCATTTATGCCAAAACCTATCTGGCCCTAAAGGAGACTTAGAATGTCCAGTTCTTCTATATAGATGAATCCTTGTTTACTCCTGTCAAGTATATACTTCTTGGAAGTATAATAAACAAGATAAAGGGGAAAATTAAGAAGAGAATGATACTTTATTGGATATTGAATATATGCTAATATATAGTATCATGGAAAGCCACATACTGTCCATGTACGTCATGGGAGTCATGGGGATTATCTGAGTAATGTTCCTCTTAAGTCATGAGGCTTATTCAAGTTACATTCTTTTTAGGATCTGGATTGTTTGATCCCCATAATAGATGGTCAAATGATATTGGTGCCACCAACTTAATGACTAGTTAGTGTGTCCTTTGGTGACTCATTTTATGAACTACTTGTGGTGTTAATTCCCCAAGAGGGAGTAATCAAAGATGTTGCAGCATCTCCCCCTGGGGTGCTGGAAGGCGGAACCTTGGGGATTTTCTTGATATTTTCAGGGATTTGTGCTTGGTACTTATCCAGTTTTTCATTGGGTACAGGGAGTTGAGGGTCACATTGTGCTGTCCTTGCTTTGCACAGGTGGAGTCAGTCATGGTGCATATGTTTGAGCTCTGTAAAAGCGCCTATTCTCTTGATGAGGTAAGTATTACTTGGTTTGACTTCCATGACAATACCTGGTCCTTGTAATTCCAGATCCAATTTGTGCATTTTGTGATTAATGTCCCAGATCTTGTCTCCAACTTGGAACCTTTCTTGTTATAATGGGATTGCTTCCCACTGGACCCTTTGGTGTTCCATTTTTTCTTGGTCCTTTCTGGAGTGTAGTACCTTTTGGTCATTACTGTCTGGTATCTTCTTTGGAAGTGGCAGTTGTGGACCCATGGTTGTACTGAAAAGTGCGGATTTCTGACCATAGACAAGCTCATATGGGCTTTTGCCCATATTGCGGTTGACTTGAGTACTGCATACCATGAGTGCTGTTGGCAGCATGTCAACCCAGGCTTTTGGATTTTTAGCAGATAAATTACTGAGGGCTTCTACTAGGGAGCCATTTAGTCATTCTACTTGTCCATTTGCTTGTGGGTGGTACAGGCTAGCTGTGATGTGTTTTATTCCGTTTTTGGCAAGATAGATGTTGGTGTCAATGGCATTAAGTTTGGTGCCTCTGTCTGTGATCAGGAGGCTGGGTTTCCCAAACTTGGCTATGATCTCTTTCCTAATAAAACGTCTCACATAATTGGCTTTGTGTTCCTTTGTAGCTTGTTCCACAGGCCACCTGGTCTCACAGTTAATGTATGTTATGATGTACTTTTTGCCTTTGTTTTTACCAGGCATTGGTCCCACAATATCCAGCAACCACACCTTAAAGGATTTTGTGATTGACACTGGTACTACTGACTTGGGTGGTACCTTGGATTGGGCGTACTTCTCACAGACCTCACATTGCTCTAGTACTTCTTTGATATCATCTAGCATGTTGGGCAATCATTAGCGTGTCTTGAGATATTTGTGCAAGTTCCTACTAAAGGTGTGCCCCAACTATCTGTGATATCAAAGGGTTTTGTCAATCTTTTGTGTTGACAGAACGTAAGGTACGGTGTCACTATTTGGAAGGAGTTAGTGCAATGTGCTATATACATTTTTGAACAGGTGTTTGTTCTTAAGGACTTTCTCTTGGATTTCCATTGATGTACCAGGTGGAAATCCTTCTTGGAGATTCCCCATGATTAACATGGGCCAATCAGGGTCCCCATCAGCACATAGGACATGTTTACTGTATAGCCTTGACAGGGCATCTGCGGTAAGCATTTCCTTGCCTGCTTACACTCAATTTGCATTGGGTATCTCTGTATGAGACTCATCCACTTGTCCTGTCTTCTTGATAAGTGCTGCTGTGTTTTGAAGAATATTAAAAACTTGTGATCTGTGAGGACTTTGAACATTTGGGCTCCTTCTAGGTAACATTGCCATTTCATGAGGCAGTGCATGATGGCTACCAATTTCTTGTAGTGTATGGGGTATCTTTGTTTGCCATCAGATAGTTTCCTTGACTTGTACGCCACCAGGAGGAAGTCCTTTTCTGCTGTCTGGATACAGAGTACCCCTCCTATGGCGTAGTCAGATGCATTGTTTTCTAAACCATATATTCCTTTGCAATTTGGATACTGGAGGATAGGGGCGGTGACTATACGTTCTTTTAGTTGGCAAAAGTGTTGGTCTTGTAGCGCCGTCCAGACAAACTTGGTTGTTTTGCTTGTAATGGCTGACAGGGGGCTATCAGAGCTCCCCAGTCAGGGATAAATCTTCTAATGTAGACTACCATGCCTAGGAAGGTACAGTGTTCACTCTTATTTCTTGGAGCTGGCAGTTTGTTTATGGCACATATCTTTTCTGGGTCTGGTTTGATTCCTCTCTTATTGATAATGTGACCAAGGAATGGAAGTTCAGTCAATAAGAAGTTGCATTTTGATGGTTTGGCAATGAGTTGGTTTTCTTGGAGGGTGTGAAGGACCAGGCAGACATCTTCCTAGTGTTGTGTTAAGGTTGGGCTGTAAATGATTATGCCGTCCAGGTAGATGATTGTTTGCTTCCCAATGTGTTCTTTGAAAACCTTATTCATGAAGGTCAAAAAGGTACTAAGGCATTTTTCATTTCAAAGTTGAGGACAACACATTTGAAGGATCCATACTTGGTTCTAAATGCAGTCTTTGGGATGTCTTCAGGCTTTACGCAAATTTGGTGATAGCCTGCTGTTAAATCAATTTTTGTGAAGATTTGGGACCCCCCAGGGCGTCAAAAAGGTCATCAATCAGGGGCAGGGGATACCTGTTCTTAATCATGACCCCATTGAGCGCTCTGTAGTCTGTGACAAGGTGGAGTCCTCCGTCTTTCTTTTCTACAAAGAAGACAGCAGCCCCAAAAGGCAATTTTGAAGATCATATTAGGCTTTTTTGAAGGGCTTTGTCCAGATAAGCTTTCAGGGCATTGTCTTCTTGGAGTGTGAGGCAATAGATTGGGCGTGCCTTTGGTACATTTTCTTTGAGATCAATATTGTGTTGTATACCGCAGTCAGGTGGTAAGCCTGATAAGGCTTCCTGGAAGACAGAGGGGAGCTCACTGACCAGTTGTTCTCGGATGTAGTCCTTCTCATGTCTAGTTTCTGTATTTTTGAAATGGATAACCTTGTATGTATAGGTGCTCCAATTGATTTTGCTAGGGTCAGTTTCCTCTTCTGTTTCCATGATTTTCACAAACATGTGGTCTCTCATAAATGTATCAAGATGAGTTGGGTAGACATGGTGGTGCACCTTGCCTTTTTATATGGTGAGGATAGCGCTATCCCAGTTAATATGAGGTTTGATCTTTCTCATCCAGTCCAGGCCAAGTATAACAGTATACTTGGGGATTGGTATGATAGGGCCACTAAGCGTAGTTTTAATGTCTCAAATTTGGTTGTGGAAAGATTTCTTCTTTGGTGGCTAATGTGCTTCTGTTATCTGCCATGACAACTCTCTTGATGTTGCTTTGGAATGTGGGTAGTTCATTAGGTTGGCAAATTTCTTGTCAACAAGGGATTGGTCTGCTCCAGTGCCAAATAGTGTAGTGCCTTGATATCTGCAAAAGCAAAAGGGATAAGTGAGGATTTTAATTTCAGTTTTGATGGCAATCAGTATAGGATTGCTGGGGGGTACTTGGATCATGGTAATTGAGTCCACGTCTTGGTTCCTATATGAGTCTTGTGAATTGGGGGAGGGTGGCTTGCCTAAGCACCCCCTTGAGCTTTTCCCTCCTTGTTGGTATCTTTGGTGGTTGCCTGATTGGCTTATGCAGTATGATTCCTGTTTTGAGGATGGGCGTTGTTGTCTTGGTTGTTTTGCTTATTAGGCTGAGAATCTTTTCTTGCTGTGGAGCTATTCTTATGTTTGTTTATTGCATGTAGATTGTCAGAATTTTGAGCAGCGCGCTTTTCTTCCAAGAACACATCTTTAAGGTTCTTGCAGCGGGTCATGTCAAGCTGTTGTCTAATTTGTGTGGGGAGGCCATTGTAGAAGTACAATTGTGGCCCCAGCTTGTCAAAGTTAATGGTGTTGGGAGCTTGGTCACGTAAGTCTTTGTACGCTGCAATGTAATCCTCAGTTGTTCCTGTCATTTTAAAGGTTGTGAGTTCTGTCATGATCATCACATTAGAGTCCTTAATGGAAAATCTTTTGAGTAACACGGCTTTGAACAACTCCCAGTTTTCCTTCTGGTCAGGATGTTGAGCTATCCATCCGCTTACAAAATGTGATGTGGTTCCTGTAACGCAAAGGGTAATCTCACTGACCCAGAGTCTGCAGGGGTAGTCTACCTGTGTAAATTTGCTTTGTGTGCTGTTGATTCAGAGGGTGGTGTTGTGACAATCCGTATGTTTGGTGGTTTTCAGGCAAGCTAATGTTGGCCAAGAATAATCTTGGTTGTTTGTTGCAGGTAGAGGCCTAGTAGGGAATGATGGCTACTAGGGATGGTAAGGCCTAGCTAGTAGGTGTAAAGACTACTAGAGGCAAATGTTGTCTCCACCCAGCAGAAGATATTGGCTGCTGTGGGCTAGAGGTCTTCACCCAGCAGGGAACTGTGGCTGCTTGGGGTGAAGAATGAGATAGCTCAGAGGGGACTTTAGCTGCTTAGAGTGGAGAGTGATCCAGCCTGATGGGTAGTGTTTGCTGCTCAGGCTGGATAATGTTTAGACCCTGGCGGGTAATGTGGGCTACCAGTATAGAAGTATGTGCCAGCATGGTAGGGGACACCTATAAGAGCTGTAAGTTTTGGACCCCTGGTGGGTAGCGCAGGCTTCCAGGGAGGAGAAGAGCTTTGAGTGCTCTATGTACCCTGATACCCTTGCAGGAGGTCTGTGAGCAAGTATCCCACCTAATGAACTGGTAGGGTGTCCTCATTTATGCCCCTATGGGAGCTTTGGGGAGAACCCAGAGTGAGCATTGGAGGGTATAGATTTGCTTGGAGGTGTCACCAAAGCAGTTTGCTTGGGGAAGCAGCTGCAGAACTTGGTGTGATCAGGCCTCTGGGAAGTAAAGCTGATTACTTTGCAACTAAAAGCCCAGACTTAATCACCTGGGTGGGTGAAAACAATGACATAGACTTTATTGATCTATGATTGGATGGCCTAAGTGGGTTGCCACTTGCAAGAGCCCAGTCAAACGCCAGTTCAATGTAGGCTCATGCCTGGATCTACAGGTTCTGATAACAGGGACTGAGATAAAGAACCAAGGTGGTTCAGGATCAGCAGAGAAGACTAGTAAGAAGGAATGTATTATCACAGTGAAGACTAGTTGAGGGACTGTTGGTTCATGTTGAAGTTTGGAACCAAAATGGTTCATTGTGCAGGTGGAACCAAGGTGGTTCCTAGTGAGGATTATTTGATGGACTAGTGAGGATGAGCTAAAGGACTAACTGGTCATGATGCAGGATTGATGAAGGATTAGCTGATCATGATGCAGGAGTAGCTATAGGACTGGTCTGAGCTATTGGAGACTGAAGTGAGCTGGCTGAAGGACCGGAATATGATGCTGAAGGACTGGTGGTCCAGAGAAATGAGCCAAGGTGGGAAAAACAGAATGTTTTGCCTTGGTTTAGTAGTTAAATAAAGAAGGAATGTGGATAGAAGTGTGGTTAAGAGATTTATTTATTAAGTTCCTAGGATAGAAGAATGTATGTTGCTATGAGAGCCGGATACAAAGTTGTTTTGGTGGGATGTTTTCCTTGGATTTTACAATATTTGTAAATATATGGGGAAAACGTTGAAGAGGTCCATAAATAAAAATTTAAATAGTATTCTACTATTTAAATTGGTTTGGGTTGAAATCAGGGAAGACTGGTGCTGGAATAATGGACCAGTTAACGCTTTGGTGCACAAAGAGTTGTTAATTTGAGCAGGTTGAGTGGTGGAAATTGTTTTCCTAGTTGGATTTTGGTGGAACTTCAGAAATAGTCCGGTTTTGCGCTCTACATTTGTTGGTTGAGTTCTGGCAGGTTTCCTGATGTAAATGATTGATTGGAAGCCAAAAGCTTAAAGTATAAGCAAGGAAATAGTGAATTAATACTTTAAGCTTTTGAGAAAGTAAGTATGAAAGCTTAAGGATTATAGGAAAAAGTGAGCGGCAATGGTTTAAGCTTCTGAAGAAAGCCATTTTGAAGGTGGAACTGATGGGAAAAGGACACTATAAGAAGGTGGCTGTCTGGAAAGTTACAGGATCTTTTCCCAGGTCTTTTCTGGGTCTTCTCTGGGTCTTTGAAGTTTCTGCCAAAAGGTTTTTGAAGGCCTTTTGATTGCCAGCAGGAGCTTGGTTGGACTGATACAAGTGGAATAACAAGGCCACTAGAGCTATACAGAGAGCTGAAGCCCAAGATTAAGGAGCTGGAGCTTGAGATAAGGAGCTGGATCCTAGGCGCGCCGCAGGAGTCCAAGTTTGAGGAGCAGGAGTCCAAGTCTAAGGAGCAGAACTCCAAGACTAAGGTGCAGGAGCCTGTGGGGTTCCTGTCCACCAGTCCCCAAAGTGTGTCTTGGATTGTAGCCAGGGACTGGCTGGAAGGGATTGTCATTCTCTAGTAAGGGAAAATGTATCTCAGAAATATGTATAGGGGTCAAAATGGGCTTTTATTCACTCACAGAAGGAAGATCCCCTTAGAAACCTTCTGGTATATGGCCCGGGGGGGTCAAGGAAACAATATGGATTTGCCAATAATTGAAGTCCTCTAACAATATCTTGGACTTCTTGTACTTGGTCTTGGACTCTTGCACCTTAGTCTTGGATGTCTGCTCCTTATACTTGGACTCCTGCATCTTAAACTTGGACTCCAGCGCCTTAGAATCAGACTTCTGCGCTGCGCTCTGGATCCAGCTCCTTATCCTTGGGCTCCTGCTCCGTTATCTTGGTCTTCAGCTCTCTGTATATCTTTAGTTGCCTTGGTATTCCACTTGTATCAGTCCAATCAAGCTCCTGCTAGTGATCAAAAGGCTTCCAAAAACCTCTTGGCAGAAACTCAAAAGGCTTCAGGAAGATCCCGTCAAAGACCTGGAAAGAACTCATAACTTTCCAGCCAGCCACCTTTTTATATGTTTCTTTTCCCAAAAGTTCCGCCTTCAAAATGGCTTTCTTCAGAAGATTAAACCATTTCTGCTCACTTTTTCCTATAATAACTTAAGCTTACATACTTACTTTCTCAAAAGCTTAAAGTATTAATTCACTATTTTCTCGCTTATACTTTAAGCTTTTGGCTTTCAACCAATCATTTTCATCAAGAAACCTTCCAGAAATCAACCAATGAATGCAGAGTGCAGAAATAGACCATTTCTGAAGTTCCACCGGGATCCAACTATGAAAATAATTTCCACAGCTTAAACTGCTCAAAGCAACAACTCTTTGCACACCAAAGCGTTAACCGGTCCATTATTCTGGCACCATTCTTCCCTGCATTCAACCTAAACCCGTTTAAATAGTAGAATACTATTTAAATTGTTATTTCTGGACCTCTTCAACGTTTTCCACATATATTTACAAATATTGTAAAATCCAAGGAAAACGTCCCACCAAAACAACTTTGTATCCTGCTCTCATAGCAACCTACCTTTGTCTATCCTAGGAACTTAATAATAAATATCTTACCCACACTTCTATCAACATTCCTTCTTGATTTCAATAATAGACCAAGGCAAAACATTCCACATTTTACCACCTCGGCAAATCAATTTGGCAAAATCTTGGCTCATTTCTCCGGACCACCAGTTCTTCATCATCATCTTCTGATCCTTCAGCCAGCTCCTGTATCATGATCAGCTAGTCCTGCATCATAATCTTCTTGTCCTTTAACTTATCCTCAACTAGTTCCTCAACAAATCCTCACTAGGAACCTCCTTAGTTCCCTCTGCATACTGAACCATATTGGTTCCCACAATTCAATATGAATCAACAGTCCGTCAACTAGCCTTCACTGTGATCAAACAGTCCCTCTTGCTAGTCTTCTCTGTTAATTACGTGAACCACCTTGGTTCTTTATCTCAGTCCCCATTACCAGAACTTGTAGACCCAGGCATGAGTCTACATTGAACTGGCGTTTGACTGGGCTCTTGCAAGTGGCAGTCCACTTGGGCCATTCAACCATAGATCAATTTCTATGTGTTGTCTTTACTCACCCAGGTAATTAAGTCTGAGTTTTCAGTTGCAGAGTAATCAGCTCTACTTCCCAGAGGCCTGATCACACCAAGTTCTGCAGCTTGCTTCCCCAAGCAAGCTACCTTGGTGACACCTCTGAGCAAGTCTATACCCTCCAATGCTCACCTTGGGTTTCCCCAAAGCTCCCATGGGGGCATAAACCAGGAAAACCTACATGTGAGAGAGGGGGGGCTAAACTAACTAAGTTTGGCTCCCATCCCAGTGAGACAAACCACAAGGATGCCGCCCAGTGGAGAAATGGGACGGCCGCTTAAAGAGGGGACCACAGAGAGGACACAGGGGATAGCTTAGGGAAATAGGCATTCAGTCCCATCAACACCAAACCAGTGAGCAACCAGGGCGTGTGGGTGGGGGTGGAGGAAGGCAACACAGGAGCACGCAAGGGCACCAAATTGCTCACTTCTGGGTTGAGAAAGAAAGGCCTTGTTGCCTCCTCACACGCAGGAGCAAAGGAGGTACGGACAGCATCCTCCAAGTCCAGGTTGCCACAGGTCAAGCTCTTCACCACGGCCTCCCCAGAGAACAGGAGAACATTTGGAAGGTCTAGGAGGCTGGAAGGATTCTCGCCCATGAGCCAAGCAGAAGAGGCAATTTTAGACCACAAATCTGGCAAAGTCAACCATAAAAGCAGCAAGAATGGTGCCAGGGAAAACACAACAAATTTTAAGGCTGGGAGTATTATCTTTAAATTCCCTGTAAAATTTTGTGAAGGTAGGAAGCTTTGGTATAAGGGAAAACAATAAAAAACTGGCAAGCAGGGGGACCCACAAACAAGAGACCAGGTGAAAAGTGGTTGGAAGGCCTTGCACAGCTTGGCAATGGGCTTGTATGTCTTCATGATGAAAATTGAAAACAAAATCAAGTTTGAAACAAGAATTTAAAGAGAAAATTCAAAATAAAGTAAGTTTTTATAATGATTTTAACTAAATTATTAAAGTTCAGACATGTGTTTCAAAATCAAAAGCAAAAACAAGAGCAGCTATACGCTTGAGCTTGTTTAAAGGGTTCCAGAGGAAGGAAAAGGTTCAAACCAGGGTGGTTAAAGGTAAGATTAAAGACAATGGCTAACACTTTAAAACTTTTAGCCGAGAGGATCCAGACAAAGATCCAGTCAACTGCAAACTTGAAAATTATGTGTTAAAACCCAAACTTTAATAAATTAGAGAATTGACAAGCAGTGGAAACAAAGTCCCCTGCCATTGTAAAAAGAGGTGAGTTGCTAGGGGATAATCACATGACCAACTTGACTTGCATCCAATTGGCTGGAAGAGAAATTTTGATGATCAAGGCCAGGAGCACTGGAAGGTTTCAAGCTAATTTCCGCAGAACCACCTGATTGGCTGAAAGCCAACTCAACTAGCTCAGGTTCATTCAACTTTCTGGTCATAGATGTGGCCCCATTTGATTGGGCGTTCCTGATTGTTTTTAAGAGAGGACAATACCAGGCTAATAAATAGCCCAAATTAACCAGTGTTTCTTCCTGGGCCGGGGCAACCAAAGCCAGGGGTTCTGTGGGGTATGCCAACACAAATCTTTTATCCACAGTATGAGCTAAATTTTTGAGTGAATTAAGGGGTTTTGTGTGAGAGAGGGGGGCTAAACTAACTAAGTTTGTCTCCCATCTGGGCAAAACAAACCACCAGGATGCTGCCCAGTGGAGAACTGGGATAGCCACTTGAAGGGGGTACCACAGGGAGGACACAGAAGACATCTGAGGCAAATATGCATTCAGTGCCATCAGCGCCAAGCCTGTGAGCAACCAGGGCATACAGGTAGGGGTGGGAGGAGATATCACAGGAGCGTGTAAAGGCGCCGAGCTACTCTCCTCCAGGTCAGGGAAGGGGGGCATTGACGCCTCTTCACCCACAGGAGCAAGAGGGGCATAGTCAATGTCACCCAAATCCAGGTCATCACACGTCAAGCTCTTCACCACAGCCTCTTCAGAATAAAAGAGGTTGCTGGGAAGACTCAAGAGGCTGGGAGGATCTTCACTCATGAGGCGCGCAGAAGAAGAGATTCTTGATCACAGGTCTGGGGAAGTCGACCACAGGAGGAGCAAAAAGAGTCCCAAAGAAAAAACAACAAATTTAATAACTGGCAGTATCATGGTTGTGTTCTCCTTGGATTTTAGAGTAGAATGGTATGATTTTTGGGATAAAAATTATTAAAATAAACCCCAGTAGGGGTAACCACAAGCTGGTAGTTAAAGGCAACAGCAGAACGGGTCTGGGGGCCTTGGGCGTGGTCGTGGGTACCTGGGGCAAGGGCAAAATCAGAAGGCGGGTTTGAAACAGGAAATTCAACTGAAAACTCAAAGTTATAATAGAGATTATATTGAATTTTAAATGAAAAACTTAAGTTCAAGTCATGTTTTTTGTAAACAAAAGCAAAAACAAAGAAACTATAATCTCAAGCTTCTCTAGAGAGAGCCAGAGGAGGAGACAGGTTCAAACTGGGCTGCCACAAGGTAAGCTTAATAACCACTACTAACACTTTTAAATTTAGGAATAGGGAGACTCCAAACTGGGGACTCCACCACTATAAACTTTAAAGTTTTTAACTGAAACCAAACCTTTAATCTAATTGAAAATAGACAAGCAGGGGACTGGAGATCCCCTTGCTGTGTTAAAAGGAGGGGAATGATCACATGATTTGTGGAACTGAATCTGATTGGCTGAAGGAGAATTTTTGTGGGACAGAACCAGGGGGACTGGAATGTCTCAATTCAATTTCCGCGGGCCCATTTGATTGGCTAGAAGAGGACCTATGTATTTGAAGTTCACTTGAGTTGTTGGTTGTCAATGTGGCAACATTCAATTGGTTGGTTCTAATAGTTTTTAAATGTGGGCAACACCAAGCCAATAGGAAGTCCAAATTAACCAGTGTTTCTTCCCAGGAGGGGGCAGCCAAAGACAACAAATCTGCGGGGTAGGCCAACACAAACCTCTCGTCAACTGTGTGCGCCAAATCCTCTAAAGAATTAAGAGGTTTGGCTGGGGCTTTTGGACCTTTCTTGGTTTGGCGGGGGAAGATTTTACAGTCCAATGCCAGGGGTGGCAGTGAATTTACATTTTGCTGGACTTTGAGTGATCTTTTTTGTACAACAAGAAAAGATGGTCCTATCCAAAGCCAAAGGGGGCAGTGGATTTACACTACCAGTTTGTTAGGTAGGATGCTTGCTCACAGACCTCCTGTAAGTTTATCAGGGTATGTAGAGCCCTCAGAGCTCTTCCCCTCCCTGAAAGCCCGCGTTACCCGCCAGAGGTCCAAAACCTTCTTCCCCCAGACAGACAAAGTTCCCTGCTTGCTATCTCAGTTTTCACCCTTCCGCAGCCACAATTCCTTTCTAGGTAAAGAACTATATCCCAAAGCAGCCAATATCTTCTGCTGGGTGGAGGCAACATCTGCCTCTGGTAGTCCTTTGTTACCTACCAGCCAGGCCTTACTTACCCCTAGTAGTCCTATGTTACCTACTAGGCCTTTACCTGCAACAAACAACCAAACTTTTTCTTGGCCAACATTAGCCCCACCTGCAAACCACCAGACATGTGGACTGTTACAGAGCCCAAGACCAAGTACAAGGAGTCCAAGATATTGTTGAAGGACTCCAAGTATTGGCAAATCCATATTGTTTCCCTGACCCCTGGGCCATATACCAGAAGGTTTCTAAGGGGATCTTCCTTCTGAGAGTGAATAAAAGCCCATTTTGACCCCTATACATATTTCTGAGATACATTTTCCCTTACTAGAGAATGACAACCCCTTCCAGCTGGTCCCTGGCTACGACCCAGGACACACTATGAGGACTGGTGAACAGGAACCCCACAGGTGTCTTCCTGGCGTAATCCTGCAAATGTCCCAATTTCTGCTGAGCGTAGGTGTTGAAAAACGATACTGGGTATCTCAAGCACCTGCGGGGTTGCAGAGGTTGGAAGCAGATTCAGGAGTCTACAGACGTGAAGAAGGTTGTACTGTTTGGAGGGGATGAGGACATTGTTGAAGATGGTGAAACCTGTAGGGACGTCTTGTCCTTCTTTGTAGTCTCTCCAACCTGTGGGGAGGGCCATTTGTTGGATCTTTTTCTTAGGAGGATTTTTTTTCTTAAAGTTGCGTAGGTGTGGATAACCTACCTGTGCTACCACTTCCAAGTATATACTTCTTGGAAGTATAATAAACAAGAAAAAGGGGAAAATTAAGAAGAGAATGATACTTTACTGGATATGAATATAAGATAATATATAGTATCATGGAAAGCCACATACTGTCCATGTACGTCATGGGAGTCATGGGGCTTATCTGAGTAATGTTCCTAATAATTCACGAGGCTTACTTAAGTTGTGTTCCTCTTAGGATATGGATTATTTGATCCCCATAATAGATAGTCAAATGATAGTGGTGCCACCAGCTTAATGATTAGTCGGTGAGCCATTCAGTGACTCATTTGGTGAACTACTTGGGGGGTCAATTCCCAGAGAGGGAGTAATTAAAGATGTTGCAACGGAATCATGAGGCAAGATATTCATTTGAGAATAATATCAAACTACTAAGGTAGTTTGGTGGGAATAATTTTTACTTAAGGCTCTTGGGTGCATCTGATGAGGTGGCCTCCTTGTGTGTAGTATTTGGTAAGCTTACAGATACCACCAATGGTGGTTCTGTAAGCTGTTATCTGACCTCCAAGGAGGACAAGATTTTGGAGCCAGCAAGTGAGAGGAGGGAAAATTGAGTGTGGAACATCCATGTCTCATCCAGACTCAGTTTTCTGTGCCTTCATCCACTTGCAATCAATTGTTAGAGTTAAATCTATGATTGTCACAAGCGGGTGGGGCTTCAGGCCGGGTTTTCCTGGGTTGTGGCGCTTTGGCCAAGCCACACCTGAGAAAACTGTCTATGGCACATATGAGCTGGGTAAAACTTAGAACTACCCCAAAAGTCCAATGGAACCATGAGTATTTTAAAGCAGCAAATTTAAGTTTTCAGTGAAAAAACTCTTTGGAAATGGAGCTTTTTTTAACTTGCATACCTGCCAGGCTTCTCATGAGCTGCAGCATTGATCTTGCGGCCTCTGTGCTGCAGCCCGTGAGCCTGAAATTGAGGGGATGATTGAACCAATCAGCAAAATCCTGTTTCATCCCTTCAAATTTCAGCCTGCATTACCTTTAACCAAGTTTTTATTGGTTGTCTCCTCTGGGTCCCCTACTTGGAGTTTAATGTTTGCAAATTTTGACATTGCAGATTTTTTTGGTAAATGGGGTTGCCATTTGGTATTTTGTCCCCTATCCTTGCAACACTTCAGAATTTCACAAAGACTCTACCATTACAGGTTATTGGGTGAACCTGCTGTTGCTACTGCTAACCAACTGTTCTATTTATAGTTCAGTATTAGACTGTGAAGACAACAGTCAAAGAGAGGTCAGAAAGGGACTTGGAATAAGGGCATTGGTATTTGGATATATGAAGCCTATTCTCAACCATATGGTATCATATACATGCTTATATTATTTATTTCAAGTAAAGGTTCAGTTTTATCCAATGGTTGAATTAAACTTGTTGGATAATACAGTAGTTTTCAAACCTGTTGAGATAAACATATATTAGTCAGTTTAGAACGCATGAACTCAGCCTAAAAACGAAATCAAAGTGGATCCGAATCTATTGTAATTTAATATAAACTCCTTAATTTTTGATTTCGTTTTTAGACTGAGTTCATGCGTTTTAAACTGACTAATATACGTTTATCTCAACAGTGTTGAAAACTACTGTAAGTATACGCCAGTATTTTTAGCACTTGAATTTATTTCAATGCAAAAGTACAACGTTCCACCTTTATTTCATCTTCGTTATTCAAAGAACGAACCATTTAAATCCAAGTGGCCAGATTTGGATTGGCGCTTAAAAAATGGCAACTTCGAAATCTCCCAGACGGTGTGGATTGATAAGTGTTATTTAAATTGCATGGGTTCCAGGTTGACACTTGGAACGGAATACTCTTGTCTGGCCACAAGTTATGATATATATGGTAAAAGTATAGACGTGTTGGCCAATAGCTTTGTCGAAAAAAAGTGTTTCAAAGCTTGTCCCTGGAGATTGATGGCGAAGGAATTTATCTCAGCATGTGTCTAAAATTGTTTGTGATATATGGGTTTGAAGCAGGAGGGATGGGTTGGCAATGGTAATTTTTGATAGCATTGGAGCAAGGCTTAACAGAGCTAAACAATTGCGCAGTTATGTAATCAAATGCAGGAGTTGCAAGTGCTGGGCTCCCGACTAGGGATGTGACGGTCACATTTTAAATCGGAATGAAAATAATCCCAGTGTAATTTAAATTAAAAAAGTGTGACCGCCCCAACCAACCTCCGACCTGATTGGGGGCGGATACATTCTTAATGGGGAGCATGCTTCACTGCAAAAGCATGGACGAGGTCGAACAGGGAGTTGTTGCCACTGAGTCTCTAAAAAGTTCCTAGAACGATATTAAAGATGATTAGGGTTCAGTCATGACAGCGTAATTAAAACTATTTAAGCTTGGAATTTATGTTGGTGTGGCTGTCACAAAGGAATGTCATGGAGGCAGGTTTAAAATAATTGGTCAATTAGCGACTTGATGGGAATCATGACGTCACTAATTGCAAGGAGACTTGAACTGATGACTTGGGCGGGTTGCGGCTCAAAATGGCCGCACCCACGACGAATCAGCGCTGCTGTAGAGCCTTTCTGTGCCCTCAGATTGAGCCTCACATCGTCTAAACTCGGAGTGGCGCCAGTAGAATTTATGGCCGCTGCCAGCCTCTAGACTTATGCCGAATCACTTTTATTATTACTTAGCCATCCTTTTGGCCAATAACCTATCAGTGCCTGCCCTTGCTTCTCGCCTACGTCCCAAAGCACTTCTGATTGGCCTGTTTATGCTCAGCTTTTCTAAGCTCGGCTTGAGCCTTTCTTTAGAGGCGGGATGCCATGGGAAGAGGTGCAATTGTCACTAACAGGCAATCCATCTCATCTCTTCGGTGTAAATTTTCGGTGTCGCACTACCCCACAACCTTGGCTTCACGCAATCAGCTTTCTATTGAACTTTAACCGGTACTCCTGCTGATTCTTGCTATCAAACCTCAGCAAGCCTTGTACCATCCTAATATTTATGTCCCTACGTAGAAGCGGACAGAACGGGTCCTTGAGAGTCCCATCTAATTCAACTATTAACAAACCTCAAATGGTCTCTTCACAGACTTCATCTCGTCCTAACGAGAATGGGTCCTTTGGCGCCAACCGGTACTCGGTATCGGCTTTTTATTCTATGGCTGCTGAGCATGATCCTGAAGTCAATGATGATCTTGCAATAGGTATTAAGCACCCTTCCAACCCTTAATAAACCCAAAATAGCCCAAAAGGAGCTTTCTGATCTCAAGGCTCGGATATCTGTTCAATCAAAAAAGAACTTTGTCCTTGAACGCGATGTACGCTATCTTGATGGGCGTATCGCTCTTTTGATTCAAAATCGTATGGCCCTTGACGAAGTCAAAGTAAAGCTGCTTACCATATTTTTACTAAGCTCTGCTTTAAGGATATGGCAGTCCACTTGGAAGAAAACGATTCCATCGAAGGTATCTTCCCTGATGACCGCAGGCGCCAGGTACTTTTTATTTCAACTTTTTGAATAATCCATCAGCAATACGGAAATCTATTTTTCTTGCTCCAAGCCGAACCTCGGCATGTTGCTACCCTCACCAGGCTTGTCAGCTTGACTGAGATCGATACGCTTCTACAAACTGTCATGTTTACGCTGTATGGAAACCAATATGAAAGCCGTGAAGAGCATCTTTTACTCACAATGTTTCAGGTATGTTGCGTTGAACCTTTCTCCTTGGCAGCAATAATAACGTTTCGCAGTCAGTGTTATCGGCGCAGTTTGATGCTGCGACTGAGTTTGGGAGTCTCCTCAGAGCCAATACTCCCGTTTCTAGAATGATGACTACTTACACTAGGTATTCTTTTGAACTTAGCAGGTTTTGATTTATGATGTTTAGACGTGGTCCTGGCCAAACTTACCTGAAAAGCGTGCTTTCTTCTCGCATTAACTCTATCATTGAAGATACCGAACTTAATCTTGAAATCAACCCCTTGACGGTATTTATGTTATCGATCTTTTTTTTGACTTTTAGGTTTATGACGAAATGATTCGCGATGCCGAAATGAACGGCGATCCAGCACCTCCAAAGGGGGTAACTCCAGAGCAGGCTGCCAACAACCCCCAAGTCAAAGCCATTGTTGGTCCTCGGATAGAAAAGCTTACTGAAGTGGCTACCGGGTTCCTTGACACAATCCTCAACTCTTTGGATGCTGTGCCCTACGGAATTCGCTGGATTTGCAAGCAAATCCGCTCCCTGACTAAAGTAATTCCATTAGCTGGTTTTCTCTAAAGCTCTTAGCGTAAATACCCTCAGGCATCAGACTACTCCATATGTACTCTGATTGGAGCATTCTTTTTCCTTCGCTTCCTTAATCCGGCCATTGTCACCCCCCAAGCCTACATGCTGGTTGAAAAAACACTAGTCAAGCATCCACGACGTACCCTTACACTGGTATACCATGTCTTAAGCAATGTCTGACTTTTAGGTGGCCAAGATTGTCCAGAATTTAGCCAACAAACCCACCTACTCAAAGGAGGCCCACATGATGGCTCTCAGTCCCTTTATCGAAAACAACAAACCTAAAGTCAATCGGTTCTTAAATGAGCTGTGTGAGGTTGGGGATTTTTACGAAAGTCTCGAGGTAAACCTTTGCCTTTGATTTTACTCACAAGTGCAGATGGACCAATATATCGCTTTGTCCAAAAAGGATCTCGTGCTTAACATCACGCTCAACGAAATGTTCAATACACACGCCTTGCTAGTGCAGCATATGGATGCTCTGGTACTGAAACATTCAATGCAAAGCTGACCCATTAGGCACCCAACGAAGATCAGCGACTCCGGATATGCCTGGAGGAGCTTGGCGCACCACCGCCGCAGGTTCCCCGCTACGAGAATAAGACGGTGGAGCTACCACTGTTCAGTCGATTCGAAACCCCCATCGAAGGTATCTTTGCCCAAGGCTTTGGACTTACATTTAGGTCTTGGCACGTTTCCCAACGATATCAACATCACAAAGACGGACCTGCTGTACATGGAAACAAAGTCCATATTTGTTCAGATTTTGCGAGCAATGCCACAGCTAGCCCAGACCGAGCTGAGTCTTCCCGAGGCAGCCAAGCACGCCTCAACTAGCAAGGACCCTGCTCTTGTGCGAAAGGGCATCAAAGTCTTTGACATGCTTAAGGAGCTTGAAGAGCTAGGGGCTGTTGATCCCAACGACTCTTACAAGCTTATGACAGAGGAAGTCCAGCAGGTAAGGGTTTACCTCTGCACAAGCTTATTTCCTAGGAAATCGCCCATCTTGGGAACTTGCGAGAGAAAATCAAGGAGGAATACGAGTCGTTGGAGGCAGTGTTTAAGGCCATCTGTGACCACAACAATTACCTGCGCTGCCAGCTCGAGTCATACAAGGCATACCTGCAGAATGTGCGCTTCCAAACAGGCGGCAGCGGCATTAAAGAAAAGGCCAAGCCACAGGTTCTTGGCCCGTACAAGTTCTCTCACTTCCAGCTTGAGAAGGATGGGACAATTGTGGAGTCCAATATTCCTGAGAATAGGTATGGCATTCTTGTAGCTTGACTGACATTTAGGCGCAACAATATTTACTTCAACATCTTTTCGCCTGTTCCGGGAACATTCATTATCGCGCTTCATTACAAAGGTAATTTAACTATGGCTTTCCATAGCTTACTCATTAGGCCGCGAGAAGCCTATCCTTGAAATGGATCTTAAGTTGGACGATCTTCTGGAGAAGGTATGGTTGATTGCTTGGTCTATGCTAACCCAAACAGCAACAAGACAATGTGCATTTGTTAGATCTTGAGTACGTGCAGCTTAACGTTGCAAAGCTCCTTGCCCTTCTCAGGCGGACTTTCATTAAGCGATAGCTTGGTAGCTATTTTCCCCTCAACTGGATTTGGGGGCAGCTTATTTTTAACCTCATTTGACCCTAGCTTCCCTAGCATTATCCTCTGTAGCCCTATTTCTGACTAATTGCCCAAAATTCCCTACTTAATGCTGGATTTAAATATTTCCCCATGCTTATTAAAGAAAGCTCCTAATTCATGGCCTAGGCTAGCTTGGACCAAATGGCAGCTCTGGCATTGTATAATACGTAAGCTTTTCAGGCTTTAGGTTTATTCAATGCCAATTTCCCAAAATGATTAGACTAAACATCTCTTCTCCCATTCCATCTTTTTTCTTTCAAGACTCAACTATAAGCACTATTCATGTTTTGATTCAGGCAATATATTTACCTACTATAGTCAATTCCAACATCTCAAGCTACAGCTCTTCTTATAAACAAAAGAATCCTTGGTTTAATAATCTTGAGAGTCTTATATTTTACGATTATAAATATCCATACAATCGATCTCAATATATCGAATTACATCCTAGAGTAGGAGCGAAAAACAAATATTAATATGTATAATTATACATACTTTAAACTACAATTGACCAGCTTTATGCGCCCACCAAAATGAAAATAATCCCAAACAAAACAGCAATATCAGAAACAACATATAAGAACGTTACCCTTTTCGGGCATGGAGCCAATAGTATCATCTGCCAAAATCAAGCTACTGCAGCTTGTAATGAATCTGATAAAGAACCAAAAACTTACGGAAATGCGGGCTAGACTTCCTTTCCAGATTGAATTACACCCAATGCATCTTCATAAACATGCCATGGCTTTGAAAGATCTATCACCAACTTTAACATCGCATATTAAACTTACTCGCCAACCTATGCAACCTGGGTGGCAACTTTCTGAGGCTGATACAGATGTACCGGGCATAAACCAAAGATACATGGTATGTGTAAAGAGCCACATACATCCCTACCCTAGACACCACGATGGTTTAAGAAATATCAGTAGAGAAGCTCTAAAAGAGAATTCTATGGCGATGCTTTAGTAAACATAGCCACAACATCCAAGAAAACTTAATAACGTCCCCAGCAACCCATCATGTATGGCCATAGCATACACTGTATAACTTTTAAAGTATCGGTAGCCTCAGGATATCGATGCGAGAAAGTTAAGCTTCTTACCCAGATACTTAAACGCCAAGTCCACTACCCTACCCCTGCAGGAGAGCTTCAAAAACCTGAATAAACTTCTGATCCCTGGCCGAGTTAACTTTATAGCGGGCCCGAGCAGAGTTAAATCCCGATTGACCTATTCAACCCAGCGCACCAACTCTTACCCCAACTTTGAGATCCAGCTAGTCACAGCACCTTAAGGAACAGTTTAAATCTCGAGCTTCCCCAGGTAAACTTTTCCAGGAAACACGTCTCCACCTGCTAGAGGAGGGTCAGTATTCAGAGGTCTACCTGTGCAGAACCCAACCCAGATTTCCAAGGATATCAACCCAAATATAGATCTAATCCTGAAAGTTGCGATACAGCATGCCAGGCAAGTTGATCAATCCCAGAAGCTGTCCAGGATACCCTTACATGTGTCAGGAAGCCAGGTATAGGTAGAGGCATTAGGCAGCTCAGGATGGGGTGCGGCCAAGCCGGCGGGTAAAGCCTACCATAGAATGGGTGCTAACTTGATAATGTAATATACAGATTGCCTGAGTAAGGGCCAGGGTCCGGAGTTAGGGACCATGGAATCCACCAATCCTGTCAAAGTAATTTAGAGTACTCCAAACAGTTGAGTGGACATGGTTTCAGCAGCGGTGAAGGTTTCCATTGGGCGGTCTGGTCTTGGGGTTAAGGGCGGAGTCATGGGAGCGAAGTAGGCAGGCAGATAATTGTACTTTTCTTTGAACAATTTTGGCGGTATTTTGATCCTTTTTTCTTTGTGTCCTATGTATTTGGTTTCTCTAGTTCTTGCCAAGGGATCAGCATTGAGGATAGTTTCTAAGTCGTACTCCAAGTAGGTGGGGTTGGGCAGGTATTCAGTAAAGTGCACAGGTCCAGAGGGGGCCCCAGGGGGACGGTATAGTGCCTGGGGCGGGTTGGCAGGATGGTCTCTAGAGGGGGTGGTTGCCTGATTATCTACTTGGCCAGAGTTGAGATGAAAGATCACTAAGACAAGATAGGGTAGGATTTGTTCAAACCAAAGGTTAATAAAACTTTATTATCAAAAATGACAATGTGGTCATCACCACCCTGCCAGCGTTCTTATACCATGTGATTTTGCTTCTTTGCTATTTTGCGGGCTTCAGGTCCATGGGCGGTTCATTGGCAGGGCATGGGTCTTGGCTTAGGGTCTTGAGAGCAGCAGGTCCTGGTTGGGTTCGCTCTGGCAAACAGAAGTGGCGATGCTTAATTTTTCCACTGTGGTGCACCATGTCACCTGAGCTGGCTAATTGAATTCCCTTTTCTGGACTGGCGGCAGTTGGTGCTTATTGGCAGGGCTAGTAGTGGGTCTTGTCCAAGCCACAACTTCTGCATAGGTCTGGCCCTCAGTGGCACTGGTTCAGTGGGTCCTGGTTGGGCTGGCTCTGGAGAATAGAAGTGGCAATGCTTTGTTTTGCCGCTGTTGTTCACCATGTCACCTGAGCTGGCCAATTGCAATACTCTTTCTGGACTGGAGACTGGCAACAGCTGGTACTTGTTGGCAAGGCTAGTAGTAGGTCTTTCCTCAACCTCTTTTAGGCAGGTCACGTCTCCTGCATAGGTATGGGTCTTCAGTGGCACCGGTTTGGCGGCAATCTGGCAACCATTCAGGGAATCCTCATTATTAAGCCGACAGGTCGCAGGGTAATTTAACAATTTGAGTCTGTGACTTAACGGTTCAGCGGGTCCTGGGCCATCCTGGGGGGCTCAATACACCTTCAGAGGACTGGGGTTCAACTCTTGAGTTTTCAATAAAAGTATTGAAATGTCATTCATGATAACATGGGTGCATGGGTGGGACATCAAATTCTGAGGTTCTCCTGCAAAGTATTGTTCTGCTAGATGTTTAGTTCCCTAATTGGTATATCCAAAGGAACTTGGCTGCTAGGTGGGAAGCCTGTCAGCCTATCCCAAAGGAACGAGGGGACCATGAACCAGTAGAGGGAGGGAGTGGGTTAGACAAGATACAAGGTTCTAGTAGCTAGGGATCAATCAGCTCCCAAGGTGGGTGTACAACTTCAGCCAGATCAAAGATAGTTAGGATTAGGGTTGGTACAGGAACAGCAACTGTGTAATCATCAAGTCCCAAGACCAGTTTTAAGATGGGTTTAGATCAGGTCACAAAACACTCTGGATTAATTTTTTTGCAAGGTTTTTATCAGGTCACACTTTGTGCCTCACTCCATTGTGTAGGTCACATAATATAAAGGGGAGCTGGTCCCCAAGGATGAAACCAATGGTTCAATATTTTGCAAGGCACATGATGTAGAATGAGAGCAGTTTTCATGGTTGGATTTTATTTTTTAACTACAGTCTACTGTTGCAAACAAACCAATTATAGTTCCATATTTAGATTGGGGAAGACAACAATCAAAATAGAAAGGACAAGAATAAGAAAAGGCTATTGTTTATTGGAGAGTATCATAATTAATATACCATATCAGAAAGCCACAAGTACACAGGGGTGGCGCAGTGGCAGGTTCAACATAAGGTTTAGGTTGCAGAATAGCTTGTGCAGGGAATAGCACATCAAATTAACAGCACTCCTAATTAGGAAATAGTGCCTGCAATTCAACATTGCACTCAGATTGGTCTGTACCGTTAGTCATGTCATGGAGTGACTGTCAGGAATATTCCTGACAACAACTTTCTACAAGACAACATTTTGGTCAAGATGGGTCCTAAAGGTCAAAACAAAAAATGGCAGCAGTTCCCCCTAATTGGGGAAACTGCCGCAAAACAAAAAGGTGTTGAAAAAGAATTTGAAAATTTTGGATTTTGGATTTTATACCTCAGCCGCCCGCCAGCCAACCAGCCAGCGGGGAACAGTGCACCCTCCACGCAGGGCCGTCCACCCGCGCCAGATGGGGAAATTGCTAAATTTAGAACCCCAAAAAGGCAATTTCCCCAAACCTAAATTTAGGGGGAAGTGTTGCCCAAATTTGGGAGGGGCTGACAAGCAGCTCAACCCATCCATTCCTGCATTAACTGCAGAATTCAAAATTGGATGCATGAAAGCATCCAACAATACACCAAGCCAATTCAAGCCCAGAGATAAAAATTCATTGCCTGCACACCACTACCAATTCCCCTCCCAAAAGGGAATTCCAGACAACACCAAGTGTTTGGGATTCCCTGTCCAGTGTTTTACTCTATTCATGCCACCACAAGGATGATAGTATATAATAAAGCCAATTCACTTGATGATAGTTTGTGCTATCATTGAGAGAATTACCCCTAAATTTTTATCACATAAATCAACCAAAACTTTTACCTTTCAGAAAGTTAAAGACACTAAGCTTTATCTGCCCTTCCCCAGAACTAGAAGATGAACCATCTTATCTTCTCAGTTGTCCTTACAACATGCCTAGGGATTGGGGGCCACCAACACTATCAACCTCATGAGCCATTCAAAGATCCATCTAGTGAGTACTTTTACAAGGAGCCAGCACAGCTCAACTCCTCTGATCAGTACTCCTGTCCCACGCTGGTTTTACCCCACTCCATTCAGCCCATAGCTATGTACCCCTTTATATAATGCGTACTCACATATTTTACTGGTAATTTTGGACATTATAACATACACAAAAAGGTCTTTCAATGGATGACAACAGACTATCCCATTGTGACTGCACTTATTGGGTTCCAAGTGGCTACTTGGTACCCTACTTAGCTATAATACTTCCCCAGTTGTTGGGTCTTTACAGTAACTCATCAAGTGCCTCTGTGTATTGCAAGATACATTAGCAGGCGGGGGAGTAATCTTGGTTGCAACACTACTACAGGCTTAACCATTGCTATATCACATTTTTTAGATAACCATAGAAAGATACTGTCAGAACAGTGGGGTTGACCCCCAGCAAGGTTCTGCACAAGAGGATTTGAGACCTAAAAACTGACTTCCTCACCACCTGTAGCCAAACGTGGAAGTCAACTAAATTACTAAATCTAGCAACAAGAACCAGTGATGATCCCAGCTCAGTGAAAAGCTCAATTTGGTGCTTCATTCATTACAAGGATAACACCACCCTCTTCCTGATCCAACTGATTGATTATCACAATCTTTTCCCTCCTAAAATGATTCCCATAAACTAGTTAAGTCATACATCTCAATAAAGATAATTATCTAGTTTCCAAAAAAATTTGTGTAACTCTGCTAATGCAGCACAATTATAACAATGTCAACTAAATCAATAGATATCTATTTAAACCAAAAGGGATAGCTACCATACTTACAATTGGCCACAGCACAAGACAGGATAGAAATTTGCTTAGTCATACCACAACCCAGCCAATTTTTTTTGCAGGTTTAGAGGCAGGCCACAGAGGGTGGCAGCTAAAGCTGTGACCTGCTCCTAAATCCACCAAACAGATATACATGGGCTGTGATGAAACTTGCCTCCCCCAACTAATCTGCGACCCAAAACTAAAGCTGCAAACCACACCGTGATGGGTATAGCTTAGTCACAGCACAGACTGAGACAGTTTTGGTGCCCATACTTTTCTAGTTAGGATAACTATCCCTGCTCTACTTTAATCATAAGGATATTTTTCAACATCAGGTATCAGGGGGAGGGAGAGTGTTGGAGGTTACTTCAGGGGAGGGCTCTGGATGGTGCTCTACCTTATGGGACTGGTAGTGGTACGGTAGCCCAAGTCAATTAAATTTGTGTAGGCTATTTAAGAAGGCTATCAACAATAAGGCAGATTCAGAGGAGTGGTCTATCATCTTTACCAGCTTTAGCTGCACCTGCCATCCAAGGGTGGAAACCGGTTTCAAAACATAAATGTCACATTTAACCAACATCCTTCTATCAAGTATCTTCCTGGATGAATCCCATGCCCCAAGAAAGAGTGGATTCTTTCTTCTGGACAGTGCAGTGGAGGGGAACAGGGGATTTGAAAGTGGCAGGGAACTGGTCAGCAGATCTACCACCAAGATCTAGAAGTTAGGGGTCAATTGGTGTTTGGGAATAATATTGTTCTTAACATATGTCTCTGGGGCAGTGGCTGAGGTAACTGGGCTGATCAGGTAGCCTCTAGTTTGGCAGAGATTGGGGCTGGGAGATTGGGGTTGGGCTGACTGGGGGGTTGTGATTGACTTGAGCTGGCTGCAGCAGATACAGCTTGTTGCTGATCTTCTACAAGGCCCAGCCAATTTGTGGCAGTGACTGGGCCCCTGCTAGCTCTCAAGAGCTACCCAGCCCATCTGTAGCATTGATAATGGGTGTACCCAATCATTTAAGTGCCACCAGCTCTCCTAAACCAGGTTTAAACCTGGCCTGGGTCATTTCAGGCTGTCTCTGGCAGCCCAGACATCCCTTAAGTGGGCTGGTGGTTTGAATCACTTAATGGCCGCCCTGGTACATGGGTTTGGGTTTAATCCTGGAGAAGTCTTTTTTAAGGCCACCCTTGCTTTTGAACCAGGGATATTAAACTATCTCCCTTTAAAGTTTATCACTCTGCTAACACATAACCTTACCTTGATACTTGGAGACTATGTAGGGCAGTGTTTAAGGTTGTCTAAAGTTTATCAAGTGACATCTTTGGATGTGATGGAAATTTCAGGATAGTATGAAGCCGTGTCTAAGTGGTGTGGGATAAACACCAAAATCCACATACTGTAAATTCAGAACCTGAACTTAAAAATGCAGGATTGTCAAATCCTTGGTCCAAATTTCAAATCACTTTTGCAGGAAACTCAGCTGAGTGAAAAAATAAAATATTTAATAAAATCAACCATTTATTTTGACTTTTTTGATTTATTTAAATTGGCAAATTTTGAATCTCTTGAGCAGATAACTCAACTAACAAAAGACAAAACTCAGCAAACAAATGCAGGATACATGAATTAGAAATGCGGGATTCTTATGTACAATTTGAGATTTCCTGTATGTCAAAAAAATCATAAACATCATGTAAAAATTAATGAATCTGAAATTGCAGGATTGTCAAATCCAAGAACCAAGTTTCAAATCATAATTGCAGTGAATTTGAAATAAATATAATTTATGGGTGTCTCAAAAAGGATGTTAAAGGATCTAGAGTGGATTTGTGCTGATTTTTTTAGGAATCACAGGCATTCTCAAAAATCACCCTATTCCAGTTTAGGACAGCCAAAATTTATATTGTAATGATCACCAACTTACCATATATAACAATAAAATTGACTAAAATATACATTCCTCTTCTTAAGTTTAAAATTATAATAAATTTTTTATCATGTCTTCTTCTAACACCAACCAAGTCAACAAGCTGTTCCCTGGCCTTGACAAAATCATGCAGGGCTACGCTGGATCTTCTAATAGCAAAGCCTCCCTCTATGGCCACTCCCAACCCGCAGGCCCCTCTGCAAGCACCACCCAGAACTGTGTTCTTTCTCCTGCATCCTCAAGCATGGCCCTGTTTGCCCATCGCACACAGGAAGCTACTAACCCAAATCATACAGCAATACTAACATCTGGAATTGACCAAGTGAGCCATGGGGCCACCAATGGAAGCCAGAATCCAGAAACAGCCAATCAGATGGCACTGTCTGGTTCTCAAGGCAGACACATCCTGCCTTCAGCCAATCAGCCTGCAAGGAGCAGAAGAAAATTAATCACTCCAGAGATTGTTCTTGAAATGGTTGAAAAGCAAGGGATGCTTATGTCCATTGGGAAAATTGCAGCTGCAATGGGTTTTGCAAAGTCCACTGTGGCTGCAACCCTGCGAGCCCACGCCAACTGTGGCCCCCTACCAAGAAGACCCCAACTGGTGCCTGTACTTTAACCAAAAGTGACACAGCCCATCCCCTTATGATGGCCATTATGGAACGTGACCCACGGATGCCCCTGGTCCAGGTATGTCTCCAGCTGGGACTCCACGGTATCTTCATCAACAAAAGAACAGTGAATTTGTGGATGCACAGAGCTGTGGTTGCCGCCAGAATCCTATCCAATCAGGTTCTTGGTGGCCCCAGTTTGGTGGATACCAACCCATACAATTTAACTATCATCAATTTTATTAAAGGGAGGGCAATGAGGGCCCAAAATGACATCATCTTCCTATCATACGCTAAAATTTCTACAAGTATCCAAGACTATGGAGAGAAGCGTATCCAGTCTGACATGTACAAGCGCGGCCCAATATTGTATCAGTTTGTTGGGGTTTTATTGGCAGTTTCCCTATTGGGCGTCAATTATTACTTGGCAATATCAAACACTGCAGATGGGTATGCCTATCAGACGGTGCTCAAGGCCATGCTGGAGGAGTGGGCCACACAAAACGCTGTGCACACAGTTGTACTGAGTGCTGAGATGGAGCAGCGGGAATGGGCAACCCAAGAAATCAGGGCTGCGGGACATACCTGTTGGTCCTACCCCATCAACCACACCAACATGCATCTTACAAATGTATGTCTCTACAATTTTGGTTCTGCCCTCAGGCGCATAAAGCCTGCCACCTACAACAAACTATGCACCCAAATTGATAAGGGTTATGAGCTTTTCCCTTCTGTGTCTGTTCAGGACTTATTTGATCTCATCATCTTCTATGAAAGTGATAGGGATAAGTCCAGAAAGGACTCTCGCCTTCCCCTTTGCCCATTCATCTGTTTTGTCAGGCCCGCATACATGACAGAAGAAGAATTTGAGCAATTGAAGCAAACCGCTCTTGCTGCCCCTTCCCAGTCAACAAACCCTGCCTCCCCAACCCCCCATCAAGCCACCTGCCTTTCAACCCTGACTCTAAGCCACTCCCAAGCCACTACCAATCCCCCCACTATCTCTGATGCTGTCCCTTTCACAGGCGCAGATGAAGGCAATGCTCATTCTGCCCATTCCCTCCCCTTCCTGTCCTTTGATTAGTAAATAAATCTTTTCTTTGTGACAACTTATTAAAATTAATATCTCTCTTTCAATTCATAATTAATAATATATTCTTTTTACATTATCAACATTTCCCATAATTAATACAATGTTGTACATTTTATGAATAGCTTAAAATTATTAGCATACATATTTTTCATCATTATTAATAAATTAAAGACCACAAATGTAAATAATGCATTAAAATATAGCAATTAGACGTCAACTCTTGATATTTTGATATCATGTGCATAACTCAAGGCATTTTTTAATAAAATCCATTATAAACTTGGCCTTTTTCATTGTAATTTATTAAAACAGATTGTGTTTATATTAGAGAGCCATTAACACTTAGTACAAATATTGATACATAATGCATTTTACAGCCTGTATATTTACCTATTGTTAATTGTTCTATGAACCCTTTAGTTGGATTTTGCGAGGTAATAATAATGTAATGTGTTAATAAATTACTGTTTATTGTCATTAATTGGCTGATTTTCTTTGCTGTGGCAATTGTGAATTTTCTGATATTTACGCACTAGTATCCAATTGGTTGGTTTCATATCCAATTGCACAGGTGATAGGAGATCAAGCCGCCACCCCAACCACATCCAGTCTCAGGGTGGGGGCTTGATTTCCTATTGCCTGTGTGATTGGATGTGAAACCAACCAATTGGATACTAGTGCGTAAATATCAGAAAATTCACAATTGCCACAGCAAAGAAAATCAGCCAATTAATGACAATAAACAGTAATTTATTAACACATTACATTATTATTACCTCGCAAAATCCAACTAAAGGGTTCATAGAACAATTAACAATAGGTAAATATACAGGCTGTAAAATGCATTATGTATCAATATTTGTACTAAGTGTTAATGGCTCTCTAATATAAACACAGTCCATTTCATTAAATTATAATGAAAAAGGCCAAGTTTACAATGGATTTCATTAAAAAAATGCATTGAGTTATGCACATAATATCAAAATATCAAGAGTTGACGTCTAATTGCTATATTCTAATGCAATATTTACATTTATGGTCTTTAATTCATTAATGATGATGAAAAATATGTATGCATTGAAGGTAGTACTATAAAAACCAGTTTTTTGATGGAATTCAAACATAATGTCAAATATTTATACACTTATCAATGAATTAGAGTCAGCCCTCCAAAAGGTTATTGAGCTTGAATACAACATCAGGGAAATTGTGGTAAATCAACTGGGAAATGAGGGAAGAGCCTTGGTCCAGCAAAAGGAAACTGCAAAAAATAGCCTAGGAACAATGATCAATGAAGAACACAAGGAAATAATTTTAAATCTTCAAAAGGAAATACTCAAGCAGTTAGATTTCAAAAGTAAAAGTTACAACTTGTGGGAATTTGCAAAAACCAATAGAAAGAATACTCAAAAAATCAAACTAATTGAAGGAAATGAAATCCCACATGAAATAAACACAAATGAAGAGGAAACCAACCAAAATGGAAGCAGACAAAAACAAAACTCAGTCAAGAAGCAGGAGCGCTTCAAGAAATACAAAAAATTTATCAAATGAAAAACAAGAAGAAACACAAGTTGCAAGAAAGATAAGAAAAATTAAGCCTAGGAAAAATTAATGAAGAGCAGCCAACACTCATGAAGTTTGCTGAGGTGGCGCCTGTTGCTGAGGGGGCCACAGGGGAAACAATTAGTAAGTCTTTTTATGTTTTATTTATATTTATTTTAGTCATCACCAGGAATAGGAACAAGGTCGCAGAAGTGGCGGCTTTTACGCCGAGTTGGTTCTACGGGGGTTACCAGTCACTTGTAGCCCCTGTAAAACAAATAAATAAAAACCAAATAAATAAAATAATTCAACAGAATATGAATAATTTTTTCAAATATTGAAGCTAAAGATAGGGAATACTTACCACCCGCGGGTTGCTTGCTGTGGTTAAGGGAAGCATACAAAATAGGATCAAATATCAACTTCAAAGAAATGAATGAAATTTGCGGGGATGTCAAGCTAAACTTTGATGAATATATCTATGAAAGCATTCAACAATTCCCATTTGCAAAAATCAACAAATATGAAAAAAACTTAATCAAAACTGACTTTCAAATAGGAACCAAATATCTAAAAACTGAAATTTTTAATGAAGTATTCAAGGCATTGTCAAATAAAATTGAGGATGCAGTCCTCATGAACACATTTAAACCTTTATTTATTTTGTTTGCGGAGGCATGGGGGGCTGATACAAGTCAGGCGCCCCCGGAACCCTCTTTAAATCCAATCAAACTTCCTATATTAATAGATTAGTTCAAATATTCAAAAAACTGTGCATGTTCTCGGAAAAATACACCCCCGCAAAGAATTCATGTTGCGGTATACCTGGGAAGCCTCCTCCACTGCATATTAAAAACCAACGTCAAAAAGTTGGAGGATGTACCTATTCAAATAGACATATGCCGCTTAGCACTCAAACGCCAGAAGACACCGCAGGGGTATATGACAGTCAAGCACGTCCTGTATGACTCCTTTGCATTGGCAACATTGTATAGGTACTACATGCCCCCTGAAAAAAACCTATTAATTGATTCACTCACCCAGCTTCCTTTTATCAAACAGTCAACAACCACTGGGGTACAGGGCGCCACCCCTCTAGCAATCACATCCAGGGTTGTCCACCACATACAGAAGAGTACATGGATCCAATTGGACGCTCTAGCCAAAAATTTAATTTCGGGGTATAATTCCCCAGAATAATTGCATTCCCCTTTGCAATTAGCATCCCCTCAATAAATATTTTTCCCTTGCAACTTAAATATTATTTTTTTTAAATTTTAATATTTAAAATTTTAATAATACATATTTCAATATTAAAATTTTTAATATATAATATTTCAATATTGAATATATCACAATTAAATAAAAATATTTAAATTTTTAATATTTAAACTTTAATAGATAAATTTTAAGATTTATAATTATAATTTTACTTTTAATATTTTAATTTTATTTTAAATTTTAGCAGGTAAATTATAATATTAATATATCTAAATATATTACAAGACATTAGTTATAGTTGCAACCACGTCAAATAATAAAAATAAGTTAAAAATGTTTTTATTTACTAGCTCGTCAAGTACAGGTTCATTTATTACATATACAAACAACAAGAATTGAATTTATCTGCATCATGCGGCCCGCTCCACTTATATTCTAAACAAGTGATTGTTTAGAACTATGAATTACCTTTCCCTCATAATATGATTTGATAAATATATTTGATATGCTTGACCCACGTCCTAAGTACTAATTAGTAAGCAATACATAAAAATCATTGGTGGTCGTGTCTGTGTGGCTATAGTGGCACTGAAATAATAAGGATCAGATGATGACCTGAAAGGTCCAATTTGTCGGCTTAAAAAAGCCAGAGTACCAACAAGGATTCACAATTATTTAAATAAAATTAATCTATTTCTATCTTTTTTAATTTATTTATTTGTTAGCGCAACAGTCAATATAATATTCAGTGCATTATAATAAAAATATATTCCTCATACCTAGTATAATTAATTTTACTTACCTTTTCTACATACTCTTATATGTCTATAATACAATCAAACATCACATCATTATATATAAATAATAATTTTTGAGTCCTACTAAAAACAAAATAAATAAAAATAAAAACAAATAAAACCCAGAGCGCCCATTTATCTGATTGGCTTGGAGGCCAGGGCTTTGGGGAGGAAGGATTCTGAGTGCTTGTAAAAAGCCGCCACCACATTGGGTGGCATTGCAAATTGACTGACCTCAAGGATGTTGAAGAGATCCTTGGTGTCCTGAGGGAGGCCTTGCTTCACCTTATTCTTGATCCAACCAAACACCTCCTCAATTGGGTTCAGAAGTGGAGAATAGGGCAGAAGGAAGAGGAGTCTCATTGGGCAGTCAGCCAGGCAGTAGCTGGCTGAATGACTATTTTTATTGATTGGCAGGAACTTGGACACAACCAGATCCACTTTGTGGAGCCTGAAATTATCCAACACAACAATGTTGGTTGTACTGTAGTAATTGATCCAGAGATACTCCTTGACAGTTTGGAGAAAATCAAGAAATGTCCTGCTATTATGGGAACCCTTGATCATCTGATACTGGTCCAACCCACGAG
Organism: Entomophthora muscae; assembly: GCA_014839935.2. NCBI lineage: Eukaryota > Fungi > Entomophthoromycota > Entomophthoromycetes > Entomophthorales > Entomophthoraceae > Entomophthora > Entomophthora muscae. Next base: position 508,700 of record QTSX02004275.1, read on the forward strand.
GACCAAGAAGCACTACCATGGAATAGGTTTGGGAACAGACAGCTGCACAATGGGCTACGCCGTCCTTGGACCCCTTCTTGACCCACCCATGCCTAGACCTGAGTGAGGAGGAAAATAACAATTTGTCAATGTAGAAGAACTGGACATTCCCAGTCTCCTTTAGTGCCAGATATGTCTTGGCATAAATGCGTCAATCCTCAATGGTCTTCTCATTGTTTCTGTTGTATGGCAAAACTCCCAGTACTTTCCAGGAGAAGCCCAAATCAACCATTGCTTTGTAAACAAGGGTTTTGGAAACAGAAAGCCCAAACTCTGTGGCAAGCATTGATTTGACAACAAGTGAGTCCAGGTGACAATCCTTGGTAACCCACTGTTTTATTGCGTGAATATGCACATGCTGCAAGAGTTTGGGCTGCCGCTTAGCCTTGGCAGATTTTGACAATTTGCCCAGTGTTGCCATACTTGGTGTTGATGTTGGCAATGTATCTGGCTGTGACACCAAATTGGGATGCAATATCCCAAACTGCCATTCCCCCATTCAAGCAGTTGAGGAGAGCTTCAAGCTCACTATCTGTCAACCAATGCTAGCCCTTGACAGGTACCACGGCATCCTGGCTAGCAGGCTTGACACAAGGGATGGGGACCTTTGTGTAGAAGGTGGAATCTCGCTTGGTTACACTGGCGTTGTCAATGGTGGCATAAAATACAGGTGCAGATGGCTCTTTGGAAGTGGCCAATGGCTCATAGGAGGTGTCAAAGACGTAGGGCAGGAAGTAGCAACTCTTGGATCAAGAGTGCTGGGCTGGGTGACAACTGGGTACATGGTGGAGGTGTATGTAGCCTCATTATTCCTGATGACCTTTGTGTATGAGAATTTGGTTGCAGGCCTTGAGAGCAGCTTCTGTCTTGGATTGAGGCTTTGTGCTCTGGCTTGGGATGCGGGAGGTAGTTGACTGGCGCTGACACCTTGGGAGGCCTATGTGTTGGCATGACTCCCCTCAATTTGAGTTCTGGGTCTGTTCTTGGACCCTCTGGGACGCCCTTGTGGACAGGCTGCCCCGCGGGCTGGTGCAGGAGCTGGTTGAGAATGCAATTGACAGTCAATAAAAATAAAATAAAAAATATATTTTAGATTAAATATGTATTTATTTGGATTTATTAGTTTAGTTGTGAGTAGGTATTTTCTCTTTATTTAGCCTTGAATAGTAGCAGAGTTTCTATATCTGTAATTTGAAGTATATAATATTGTATCTTTTCCCATTTTGGATGATTTTAAAGTTTACTCAATTTTTATGTCTAAACATGGTTATGAAGATGGGTTTTTCATTTGATTTTAGTTATAGTGGAGCTTCTTTATTTGGGTTGGTGTTTCCTAGTGTGCTTAATTTACATTAAATTTGTATTCCAGTTCCCGCAATTAATATCTGAGTTTAATAGTGGCATTCAAAAGTGATTTGAAATTTGGTTCATGGATTTGACAATCCCGCAATTTCAAAAAACATAGTAAGCTTAATGAAAATGGTTGATGGATTTGAACGCTTCAAATCTGATTCCAGTTAATTCATTTTGTCCATTGGAAATATGTAGTTTGACTTGAACTTTGCAAAGTGTCTATGAGTTCCCGCATTTTCAAATATTCAAATAAATACTCAAAGAATTCAATTTAATTAAAAAAGGCCATCCTGCAAAAGTGATTTGGAATTTGGACCAAGGATTTGACAATCCCGCATTTTTACGTTTAGGTTCTGAATTTACAGTAGAGTTGATAATTGACTACCATCATGGCTTCAAATATTGTTTAATAAAATTTCTAAAGAAGACACTAGGATTCAATAAAACTATTAAAGCTAGCCAGAGTAAAGACAAATAGATAGCCTGTGACAAGATCAACAAGTCTTTGGAATGAAACTCTGGACATTGGGAGTTGAGAATAGTCTCAGTTTTTATTTTCACAGTAAAGACTCTTACATTGTGAGGCATTTGTGACAGAAATTGACAGATAGTAGGAAGCAGTCTCTATGTGGTGGGGAATCACCACCAAAATCCACATAGATTTGATGATTAACCACCAACAAAGCTTTAGACACTGTTTTATAAAATTTACAAAGGATACACTAGGGTTCAACAGAATGATTAAACCCAGCCAGAAAAGTACTAGATATATGGCCTGGGAGAGAATTAAAGTATCTTCTGCGTAAAACTTGGGACACTGGGAAGGAACAGATTTCTCTGGTTTGGATTCTGCAGGGAAGACACCAAGATTCTGAGGCATCTGGGTAACATTAGGAGGCACATATGACAAAGTACTCATAGCGGGAACCCATTGTCCAGTAATGATTTGACTTAGTATCAAATTATACGGGATGTTGCATAGTAGACTGACTACTGGATGCATTGTAAAATAAAGTTAGACCATGATAATATTTGGTTTATTTGAGTAATTTTTAGGGAGGACTCAAATCTTAGAGTTAAACAGTGAAAATTTTCTAATATGTACCAAATTTTTACTAGGCAATACAACCTGGATCAATGGCTCCTATTCTGTCTGCATAATTCAAAGAGTATCTTGTCCAGTACGCAAAAAACCCTTGTGTGATTGATTTCTGTTGACCGTTCTGATAAATGAGGTTATATAAAGTGAATCTCATATTATGTCTATTTATCAGTATCAACTTGCAAGGGGATCAAATCTAGCTGGCAAACCAGAGTGGAAGTAGCCCATTTCCAATCAACAGTTTGGTTGAGATCCTTTAAATTGGTTAACCTGGTTAACGGTTTACCCAAATTTCAAGTCTTACAACTAGGGCAAGTAATTAAAGGCATTATGGAACCTACTGTGACAGCATAGGAGTAACATTGGGCAGACTGGAAGGAGTTGAAATTGGGACATGACCCCATCTCCCAGTTACAATATGATTTAAGCTCAGATTTTAAGGAATATACAAGATGCATTGGAATACACTAAAATCAAATAGATAAGCTTTAGTTTATTGAGAATTTAGGAGGACTCAACTATCAAGAGATTAACATTGGGAAATTTTTCAATATGTATCAAAATTATTGACTCAGCAATACCACCTTAATCTATGGCTCCTAACCTGTCTTATCATGCAATATGTATCTAGTCCAATAGGAAAAAACCCTTGAGTGTTTTCTTTCTTATGACCTTTATGACAAATGAGGTTGTATTGGGTGACTCTCACATTACATCTATTTATCAGTGTCAGATTAGTTTGGATAATCAGATCTTGATGATTAACTGGGGCTGCTATAATCCAATTTTGATTGATAGTTTGATTCAAATACTTCAATTCCAACAATTTTCTTAATGGCTTCCAGAGGTTTTCTAGTCTTCCAACCGGGACAGTTTACTTCTGGTATTATAGGAACTACTGTGACATTGGGGGGTAACCCTTTCACTTGACCAGGTGTTGAAGCTTATTCTAGACCTGTTGGCGCTGAGGTATCTGTTCCACCCAATGCTCTTGATGATATTATAAATTTATGAAAATATAAGCAGTCATGTTATTATGGCAGGGAATAGATGGTCTCTGTGCTGATCCAAATGAGGAGCTAGTTTACAGGCAAGGGCTTAGATATGGCTAAAAAAGGTTTTATTGCCTGAGAAAGATAAATGCTTGTTGTTTTATCAATATACCTAGCCTTATTAGTTGGTAGTGTGGCATTCATGAACTATGGGTACCAAAATATGTCCTGGGTCAAATCCAGGTGCCAACTGAGAGGTGTTGTCATTCATCAAGTAACCATGTTTCATGATTAAAGCATTATATTTGGCCTGTGCGATGTAAAACTCTTCTAAAACTTTTTCTAATAGCATCCTGGCGTCTGAATAATGTATTATGACCTATTATGAAGTGCCTCCTTCTTTGGGACAATTCAACTCTTGAAAGAGCTGCTTGAACTCACTGCCTAAGAATTTTTTGCTCCTTCCTGACAGCTTCATTTTTTTGGTCTGTCTGTCCCATTCTTCCTCAGGAGTCTGGCCTCTGGAAAACTTCCTGCAGCAATGACTGTAAAGATATTCCTCTCCTTTGTTATAATAGTATATATTTGGGATGTTATCTATTATGGGCTAAGAAATTTAATGCTTTAGGGGATATGAATAGCTTTTATTCAAACAGAAGGAATATTCTCTTAGAAAGATTCTTTAGTATAAATTTTTCTGGACTCCTTGTCTTTGTCCTTGCTCTTGCTCAGCTCTTGCTTTTGCTATTGTCATTGCTCTGGCTTTGACTTCACTATGCTTTGGATTCTTTCTATCATATCTTGGTCCAGTTAATAATCCCTTATATAGCTCCTTGTTTCATTCTGATTCTTTTCTAAGCTGCCTTTCTCTTCCAGGCTTAAGCTGTTTGTTTTTCCTTTTCTATAATAAATTAAGATTTTAAACTTGCTCTGGGAAATTCTAGAAGACTTTTCTCTGTTGTGCCTCTGATTATTTAAGATTTATCTTATTTTACCAATGAAAATCATCATTAAAATAAGCCTTAACTTTCAGCCAATCATATAGCTTCATTCCATTACCTCTTCTGAAGCGCTTTTCCTTGCTATTTGCTTTTGCTTAATTGCTCCAATAGAACACTGTCAATGTATGACAACCAATGATAATTAACACTTCATGTTTCAAACAATTTCCCTGTTTTCTTCAATGCTTCTCTATGTTATGAGTTTCTTGCTTTCTTTATGTAAAAATAATAATTGACTTGCTCCATATTTTCTTCAATATTTCTGGTTGATTTCTCTGACATTGTCTGAACACAGCAGAGCTTTATGTGACTGTTGTAAGAGAGGGGGCTAAACTAACTCAGTTTGTTACCCATCCTAGTGGTATAAACTGCCAGATGCCATCCAGTAAGAAGCTGGAATGTCTTCCTAAATGGGTGTCTGGAAAGATAAAGTGGAGGAAAGAAATAGGAATAAGACATACAGTCTCATGAGAAGGACCCAGACAGAAACCAAAGGGAGCATTCTGTTGTGTTAGGGATCTTCTGGGGAGAGGAGTGTCATGATGCTTGGCAAGAGCCAGTGAGGACAAGGCAATCATGAGAGAGGATGACAGGGAAGGCACTAAGAGGACCTGGAGATCAGACAAGTCATCACCCAGTACAAGGCTTCAGATTAGAACCTCTCTGAAAGAGAGAAGACTCCTAGCCTTACCTGTAAGATCCTCTAGAGCACACAGGATGTGCTGAGGATTATCTCTCAGGGAGATCAGAGATAATAATAAGCTCCCCCAGAAGACCAGCAAAGTGGACTAGAGAAACATTAAAGTTTAGATGATGGTGAGTATCACAGATTTCAGAAAAGGGAGCAACATTTTTATCTTGCCCTGATTGTTCTGGTGATTGAGGTAGCATCAGGAGGACTCAAATCAAGAAAATTCAATAAAAAAACATACCAATTTAAAAAATGGGATTGTTTTGAAGCCACAGAGAGGTCCAGCCAGAAGGAGGTCAAGAGTGGAGCAGGGAAGAGCAACCAAGAAGACAAAACCAAAAAATTGAATCAGGATTTAAGAGAGTAAAACTTAAAGTAATAGTTTATATGAAATACTAAATTTAAGCTCTTAGACAAAAGCAAGTAGCAACTTGAGCCAGGTAACTTAAAGTGAAAATCACTATATTAACTTTAGGGACCCAGGAAAGGTAAAGGGAAGTCCAGCAGGAGCAGCTGGTAGTCAGAGAAGCAGAAGTTTTAAAAGATTAATTCTAAAACTACCAAAGGAGAGGAATAAAGAACTTAATTTTATTTTAAACCCCAAACTTTATTGTGTTAAGAGAATAAGCAAGGACTTTGAGGGGCTTTGTTTGGGTTTTAAAAAGGTTGGGTTTTTTCAAAGTTGCCAGAGATATAGAGTGGGACCTGAGTGGATTCAATTGACTGGAGGAGAATTTTTGAGGACCTGAATCAGGGATATTGGAAAATTGCCAACTAATTTCAAGGGCTGTACATGATTGAGTTAGGACTTACAGGTAGTTTGATAAAGAAAACAACCCAGTGTTAAGGGAAGTGGGATTTAATGTTGTGACAGGTTATGATTTTCTGGACTTCATAGCCTTAAAATAGGATCTGAACCAGGCCAACAAGTAGTCCAAACTTATTGGAGGTTTTCTAAGGAAAGAGCAGGGAGAGGAGGGGGGAAACTAGGAGGCTTGATGGAGTATTATAGCACAAATATTTTTTCAATAGTGTTGGCCAAATCCCCTAGAGAATTTAAGGGTTTGGCTGAGTTCTGGGATAATTTCTTTTTTTTGCGGCAGGAGAGCAAGGAGTGATCAAGAACCAAAAGGGGAGTAACTTTACAACCATTGTCTTGCTCTTGCTCTGTACTATGATGGGAAAGAAACTTTTTACCCTGATCTCAGCATTTCTCTGTTATGCTTCTGTCCTTTTCTATACTGACTACTGAGCTTTTTTCTTAAATAAATAAACCTTTATTTATTCTACTTTCTCTTTATTTATTTCTTCTTTCTTTATATTTCTTTTATCTCTTTTATTTTCTCTTTTATTATTCTCTTTATCTTATTTCCAAACAACTCTAGGTGACTTAAAGCTATAAATTCTCTTATTTCTCTCAATTGGTTACTATAAATGAATTGCACCCAAGATTTTTATCTTGTTAGCCACCATGGGTGCCTTTCATTGAGGCTTTCAGAGGCAAGCATTAACTCTCTAAATGCTAAATTCCATCCTTGTTTCTCCCCAAGTGATTAGATTGGGTCTTTGAAGAGTAATCAACTTCACTTCCTGGGCACCTCTCTCATTTCTTGGGTTAAACAGCTGCTTCTCTGAACAGCTTCCCTGAAGATGGCTCCAGGCCCCCTATTTTTGAATGGTGGTAGTAAAACTCTCTCTTAAAACCAACCTTAAGTCATGTGTAGAGAAAATCACAGACTCTTTTGAGTAGGAATGACCCAGCTGTATTCCTACCCCAGCTGGTATCAAGATTATAATGCTTATCTAAAACTCCATCATCCTAGGGGCCACCAACTGTATTATCCCCCCAGTTAGTCTTCTGTAATTACAATGCTGCCTCAGCATTCTCACCTTCTAATGGAAACCCTGCTGTATTGTTGCCCCAGTTGATCTAAGGATGCTTACACTGTCTTAGTATATCCACCTCTGGATACTCTCTTAACCTTTATTAAACGCTAATAGAGGGCTATCCTAGTGGTACATCAAGACATAAAGTACAAACTAGATATAAAACTAACTACCTCTCTTGGCTTAATCTCTCTTTATTTTGTCCAACTTCTGACCTTGCCTTCACAAATGCCTTCCCTGTAGATTATCACATGATGGCTTTCTATGCTTTGGTGTATTAGCAAGGTGATGTTTTTTTAGTACTTTTTAAGGATAAAAGTGGCGCTCTGGGATGTTTATACAAAGGGTTATATACATCCTTAGACTAGATGAGATGATAATACAGCTAGGTTTCTTCCCTGGGATAGATGTGCTGAGGTAGCATTAAAGCCCTGATACCAAATGAGATGATAATACAGTTGGGTAAATTTACATAGAATAAAGGTAAAGCTTCTCTTTCTATGACTTAAGGGAAGAGTTAAAGATGTATTAAAGTTGCTTTTCAATTATGGATGGCCCAGAACAGTGCAATACACAATCTCAAAAACACCATCTCAAAAGGTTTTTATAATATAGTTTTATCAGGGATCTAATTATTTGAGAGCTTTTATCTAAGTGAATGGAGAAGTCTCCCAAATTAAACTTTAACAGAGCAATTCCAACTGGGATCCCTATCATCAACATACTTTAAATACAGAACCTGAACGTAAAAATGTGGGATTTTCAAATCCTTGGTCCAAATTTTGAATCACTTTTGCAGGATGGCCCTTTTTAATCAAATTAAATTCTTTGTATTTTAATTTTAATTTTTAAAAATGCAGGAATTCAGACACTTTGCAAAGTCTAAGTTGAACTGCATATTCCAATGGATAAAATGAATTAACTGGAATCAGATTTGAAGTGTTCAAATCCATCAACCATTTTCATTAAGTTTACTATGTTTTTTGAAATTGCAGGATTGTCAAATCCAAGAACAAAATTTAAAATCACTTTTGAATACCACTAGTAAACTCAAATAATAATTGTGTACTAGAATCCAAATTGAATGTACAGTAAGAAACTAGGACAAATCAACCCAAATCAAGAAGCTCCACTATGGATAAAATTAAATGAAAAATCCAATCTCAACAACCATGTTTAGACATGAAATTAAGTGAAATGTAAAATTGTCTAAACTGGAAATGATGCAATATTCTGCACTCTAAATCACTAATATAGCAACCACAAGCCATATAATGATATATGAGCTACCCTCCTGATGATGCAGAAATTTTTTAAAAGTTTTTTGGCCCCTGGCGTAGTCAGGGGCCATAAAACTTAATTTCAAGGAAGGAAGGAAGGAGAGGTGAAAAAGATAAACCATCAGTTTACTACACTATGTATTCATGTATTGCTATTAAGGATACTTGATTACAGTAGATTTTAAAAATGCTAATAATAAAATAAAAATTATATATTACAATCTATCTTATCACATTGTCTCTTCCTTGATGTGTTGATAGTTCATTTGCTGTTGATAATTTACTTGTGTTTAATTGGATAGTTTCACCTCCAGTTGCCTTGGTAATAGGAAATCAAGTTGCCTCCACAACCATAGCTGGTCTCAGGGAGGCAAATTGATTTCCTATTGACAAGGCAACTGGAGGTGAAACTATCCAATTAAATGTGGGCACATTATCAACAGCAAATGAACTATCAACACATCAAGGAAAAGAGAATGTAATAAGATAGATTGTAATATATAATTATATTTTATTATTAGCATTTTTTGAGATCCACTGTAATCAAGCATCTAAATTTTAGCCGTCCTAAACTGGAATAGGATGATTTTTGAGAATGCCTGTGCTTCCTAAAAGAATAATCACAAATTCACTCTAGACCCTTTGACATCCTTTTTGAGATGCCCATAAATTATATTTATTTTAAATTCACCTCATTTTTGATTTGAAATTTGGTTATTGGATTTGAAAGTCTTGCAATTTCATATTCATTGATTTTTACATTATGTCTATGATTTGTTTGAAATACAGGAAATCTCAAATTGTACATTGGAATCCCACATTCCTGATTCATGTATCCCGTATTTGTTTGCTGTGTTTTGTCTTTTATTGGTTGAGTTATCTGCTCAAGAGATTTGAAATCTGCCAATTTAAATAAACCAAAAAAGTCAAATTAAATGGTTAATTTTATTTAATATTTTAATTTTCACTCAGCTGAGTTGCCCGCAAAAGTGATTCAAAATTTAGACCAAGGATTTGACAATCTCACATTTTTACGTTCAGGTTTTGAATTTACAGTATGAATAAGATATACTAGTAGTCTGAATCTCCCCAACAGGGCTTGCAATGGTTTAATAGGTAATAGATGCTGGTGTATCCCAACACATACCAGGGGGCATAATGATGCACAATTGGAGGGAATTGGGTGTTTTTAACATATAGAACATGGGAGCAGCAGTTTTCAAACATGTAACAAATTGACTTCTTGGATTTATCAGTAGGGGTAGGCTCATGAGAATAAAAATTTATGTTGGCTTGGTAGAACCAAATGAACAAGCAAGAGACCCATGTAAAGAGGAGTGGCTTCATTCTGGAAGGGAGTACACAATTTTTGACTACTAATCTGTTATTAAGAAAATATAGAATTTATTTTGAATTGAAGAGGGGAAAAATTTTTGGCGCAACTTGCTCTGAATAGAATTATCAGTGTAAATACTGGTGGGGATCTGGGAAAGACATGTAAGGTTTACTCATTGGTCCTGCACATTCATGTGGTAATGCAATTTTTTTGAAGGCATTCAGCAAGCTGCAGCCTTTAAAGTTGAAAGAAGTGAAGGTTTAATTAATGGGCAGGTTGGGTGCTTCTTTTCTAGGCTTGGATGGTGTGAATTGCTGGCTTGTATATAATTTATTCATGTGGCTTTGTTAGTTTCCGCATTATGATTAAGTCTTTTAGCACAATCTAATCTTAATAGGTCTTTTTTTCACTTAATATTAACTTCATTGGCTAGTCTTGGGTATTGGGTTGTGGTTTTGGAGCTGCTGGTAATTAAATTCAGTTTAAATTTTTTAATTGAATCTAAATTAACAACAATTAGAGCTCCCTGTATTTTTTAAAGTAGATTATATATGTTTCTCTTTTCTTTTTGTTCTCTGGTTTGCTCTTGGTTTTGCATTTATTTTCAAAATTTAAATTAGATTATTTGTATTTTTATAAATTGAGTTGTTAGATAAAATTAACTGTTGTCTCTCTGTATTTAAAGATGCAATTTTTGTCTTTGATAGTTTATCTTGGTCTTGTTTGTCATTTAGAGTCATATTATCAATGAAATTATTTGTATTTCTGTTGGTGAAAAGAATGTAATTCTCTACAAGTCTGGATTCACTATAGAGAAATTAAAAATGGCTTAATAAAAATGATTAAATGGCTAATTTTTGTACAGCATTTTCTAATATGACATCTCAAAAAACCACATCACAAAAAATGCTATCATTAATCAAGATATAAAGGGTTTTATCTTAATATAGTCTGTATTAGTATAAATCTACATAGTAATTGCCCTAAAATACGCTAATCAAAAGACATCATATAGAAAGATAGCATCTGAAATCCAACAATCAAGATACTTTTTGTTTTAAATCTGACCCTGTCAACACTGACGTTCCTCCCTCTCAAAACCCAAGGTTTGGAACAGGATTTTAACCCTGGCCAAAATAAATTCCGGGCTGCCAGCCCTGGGGACCAGGGGCCCACTCACTTTTTTTTGGGATTGAACCCCCTGATTTGAAATTTGGATGCCTTTGAAGATGAAGTCCCTATTGTGAATTTATAAATGATGCATTTACCAAAAGACACAACCAATTACCTAATAGAGGAAAAGAGTACCCCTCTTTGGCCTGATGAGCCTGATGTCTACCTTGGTAGCCAATCAAAACCCCAGCCCCAAGGAAGGAGCTGATCAACTAGCCTCCCCCTAAAATATCTTTCTAGACAGAAGGGTTTCACAACCCTTATTAATGATTTAGATAATGAACGCCCATACTCTGCCTTGCCATTTTGCTGCCCTCAACCCTTAGTTCCTGTCCCATTTTTTATTTCCTGACCATTTGAATCCTGACCATTAAGATTGAAGTCTAGTAATAGGGTACTATATGAACCCCTAGACCCAGCACCAGAATTTATTGGTATTTTTAAATAAAGGCTATGAGATATTAGTTTTCCCAATTATTACCATATTTGATATTAGTAATCTTCCAGCTCAGCATTCATCATTCTGGCCAGCCTGCCCCACCATTCACAGTTTTTTGTCTGCCAGGTGCTCTCTACAGTCCTGTTTACTTTATTGAATATCCCTTAAAGCCTGAGTACAGTAGTTTTAAAAGCTATGGTGACAACCAAAAATACCTCAGATTTAAACAAAATGATTTCAGATTTAAACAAAATCCAACTATCAGGTTAAAATATACACTCTGTTAACAGGGATTTTTGGCGTTAATGGGCAAAATGGGTCAACACAGCAAAGAAGTGCTCACACACAAAGTGAAACCATTCAAAATATAATCCAAAATACATGGATTCACAAACAAAATTGTGTGAGTTGACTTTTGGTGTACATATGTTTACTATGTGAATTGGTGAAAAAATACACCCAAGCGCAGTGTTTCAAAGCTCAATCCAAAAACAAAACACAATAGCAACTCACTATTTGAACAAAATCACTCACTCAGTGTGTGCAATGGATTGTAATCATTAATGATACCAAGGTATCTAAAATAAGATACAAGATCTGAAACAAATTTTTTAAAAATATTGTGTTGGGTGCTTAATTTGGCGTACAGTATGGGAAAATGGGTGAAAATTATTTTGGGTATTCTAAAATGGGTGTGGTGAAACCAAAAACAACTAACTAAGAAATAAAAAATCTATAATTGGGATATTGGGTGGAAAAAAATATTAATTGAATATTCATAAGCAGATAAAAGCAAAAATTAAAAATAGTGAGTAACTTAATTAAGTTTGTTTTAATATTTTATTAATTCTCAAAATGGAAGGAGCACAGCAACAGACTACCATTGCACCCATTGTGCACTGCGGTTGTGGTCACCCCTGTGGGTCAAAGAATAGAGTTAGTGCAACACAAATGCCTACTCAGGAAGGAGACGGGAGAGGAGAGTTCCATAGTGACGCTGCACTGACACAGCTGGTTCAAGGAGCACAAGCTTCTAGGGTATGGAGCATAAACCCTCAGGTCCCCAAACTGACCTGGAAGCCTACCAAGGTTACCTTCATCAAGAAAGTTAGAGACAAGGAGGTAGAACTTACTTCATACGTGTTTGACGTTGTGTACCGGCAAGAGTCAGTCCTGTCAGCCATGCTGGATAAGGTGAAGCCTGTACTTGATACTAGCTACAAGCCCTATATCAGTGATGGAAATCAGGGGGAGGACAAGGAGCCTGAGTTCTATCAAACCAATGAGGGACAGTTAGTGCTCAAAAAGGTTGCAGCCTTCTACAATACGGTGCCCATGCCTTGCAAGCCCGTCACCAATCAGGATCCCAGTTCATCTGAGCCTACTAAGCCCACTCAGAAGCGCATCCCAGATATCAAACCCATCATCCTGCTCAAGCTAATGCATGAATCTGGTGACTACAAGGCAGCTACAGTCATTGTTGGAGTGGATCCCAAGTACGCCAGCAAGACCTTCCACAAATTCATCAATACTGGCTGTGTCCTTGCCGCAGAAAATTCCTTGCGCGTTTTTACCATGCTCACCAAGGAGCACAAATGGGCAATCTGCCAATGGATAACCTGGGACTGCCATCTTGAACTGGCAAATATTCAGGCCATGGTCAAATATACTTTTGGGATTGAGGCTTTGATTTACTTTTACTACCATCTGGTGAAGGGAATATAATTTCCCTGGAAAAAGCTTGGGGTATCTCCCTACAACAGAAACAGCCCGGCCAATGTTGAGACCTGGAAAAAATACGCAGAGGCGTACACTGCCCTCAAAGCCAAGGGGACGGTCAAATTCTATTACATTGACAAATCAGCATTTGCCTTGTCTATGTGGAATGAGTATGTCTATGTCCCAAAAGGCTCAAATGACAGGATAGCTTGGCGTGCTTCAGTCCGCGCCACAGCCTATTCAATGGTGGTTCTCCTTGGTCCAAAGGGGGTTGAGCTCTACCAAATGATATTGGGTTTATATAACAGCAGGACCTTTCTATCATTCCTCCAATTGGTCCAGGAGCACCTGAGGCGCACAAGCCCAGGCTTCACCAATGTCATTGTGCTGGACAATGTTGGTCTCCATAAGGTGGCCAATATTTTCAAAGAATTTCCAATGATTGACACCAGCATTGCAGTGGCCCCCCAGCAATTGGCCACAGCAAATTTGCGCCTTCTCTTCCTCTCTGCCTATTTGCCCTTCCTAAATCCCATTGAGGAAGTTTTTGGGTGGCTCAAGCAAGTTTTCAAGTGAGGAACCCCAACTGGGACCAAGGAACTGTTTGATTTTCTGCAGGCTGGGATCCACACCCTATCAGCTGAGACTGTGGCCAAATTCTATGGCCACACTGATTTGTTCATCCTGCGTGCCTAGCTAAACAGCCAATCAATTAAAGGCTTAGTGTGGCCAACTTTTTTTTATTCTCTAATTTACTATTTAAGATTTATTAATTATCATTTTATATTTAGAAGCTTCTAAGCCCACAATCACATTTGGCAGGACCATCAATGGATGTTAGTAATTTATTTATTTTATTTTATATTATTTTATTATGCCATCTGAGGTTATCCCAAACGCTCAATATTGGTTTACGCAAATATATTTATATCACTTTTGTCAAATAAATATAAAAATAGTTTTAAAAATTAAATGTAAAATGTTTAAGTTAGAATTTATTTTATTAACATATAGTTTTATGCTTTTATGAAAGCTGTTTCTGCAATATATTTTGAAAAACTGGTTTGCTGAAATAAAAATTATAAAAATTTATTATAATAAAAATAATATAAATTGTAATAAAATTTATTGAATCATATTTTTATTGTGTGCACCTATAGTGAGTCCTTTGGTATGTACCCACCCCGCAATGGAGGTGGTGCACAACCTCCACCACCACACTGTGGATGGTGGATACACCCTGGTTAAAACATTCTCAGCGGCTAGTAAAAGGGAGAAAGGTCAGGTGGGAATGTAGGAGCAGCTTCTCTGGCGGGGCTGAAACCCCGTAAATCCCTGCCGGGACCAGGGCGTCTTGTATCATGTGGTCCACCAAGTTGTACCTGGAGGACCTTCTTACCATCCAGGGAGAGCCTGGCCTTGTTGATCCCTAGGAAGACCCTGTCAAGATCCTCCACATCAGCACTCATCCCAAAGTAAAACAGGAACCCCAGGTAAACCACCAGATGAAGCCTTTGTCCAAAAAAGGCTTCAGTAAACTCACACAGCTTATTGTATACTGTGCTTATTTTTTTCTCATGTTTGATTTTAGCAAAGGTCAGCTCCATTGCTTGAGGGACCCCCATCTTGTTGGCACTCCAGACCATCCCAAAGCCCGCCAGGAGGATTTTGGTTTTCTTGATGGCTGTTGTGTCTACAACAGCCAATTTTGACACTGCGCGCCCAAAGTTCTCCAACAGGTAAGAGATGGTATGCTCCACTGGGAGGCAGAAGCAAGCAACTGCATGAGCCCGGCCCATCTCTGGTATATTCTTGAATGAGAGTGTTGCTAGGACGTCCCAAATAAGCTCAATGGAGTTTACACAGTAAACTTTACTGAGGGATACCAGGTCCAGGCAGACCAGTTGGGCATCCTTGTAGGCAGTAACTGCCCACTCAGATGCTCCCTTGTCATGTGTCAGTCCAGCCAATGCCTTCCACAACATAGGAAAAGACCCGTGGATGTGGTCCTCCAGCTCCCTCAAGACAGGGGGGACAGATACAGTTGCTTGGCCACATGAGTGGCGTAGTTGGTGTAGAAAGTGGGGGACAAAAGAGACCAGGACCCGGCAGAGTTTAACCGTCTATGTTTTCTAAAAAAAGGTAAGTATTTTGAAAATTTATTAATTTTATTTTTAGGTTACCTTTTTGTGTTTCTTTCTTTCCCGCAGCCTCAGCCAGCTTGGCCATTCTTGGTGCAAAAAGTTGAGCAGGCAATTATGTGTCCTCTTTCATGGAGCGCTTGGTTGGCTTGAGATGGGCATACATTTCAGGGTCATCTGTCCAGACAGACATTGCAGAGAGTGCAAATGACTTGAACTGGAGGCCCTCAACCATAGTTTTTTGAATACTTAGTAAGCGCTCAATTGTCTTCTCTGGGGTGTCTGGTATTTTGGTCATAAGGGCCTTTGTGGAAACCTTGTCTATTTTTTCCCCTTCAAGGACAGCAGACTTAACTCTTGCTTTGAACTTGCAGCCAATTTCTTTAATTTCAGCAATTGCTGAGTCAAGGTCTTTTAGCAGCTTCTCCAATTCTCTCATTGATTTTTTACTACCATTTCCATATGTTTTTATAGCTTTTGCCCCAATAAATTCTGTATTATTTTGATACTGTTGCCTCTTTGTTTATTCCTTTTTGTTTTCCCATTTACTACATTATCCCATTGTTTTACCCATTGTGTATATGTTTTACGCTCATCTCAATATGTGTTGTTTGCTTTGTATTGACATTGTTTCCTTGATTACCATATTATTTTTGGCGCTTGACATAGCCCCTTGTGAAAATAGTAACAATGATTTGGTGGTCAGCTAAATTTGAATTAGAATGTTATAGTGTTAACTGTTTTTAGATAATGTTGTTAATGATCTAAATTCAAAACCTTAATGATAAACTTTAAGCCAATCAGGAGCCAAGTGATAAAGTGATTGTTATGACATAAAGGGTCATTCAATAATTCTTTGATGCACGGGTGCTAATTAATATGATTGGCTGGTTGTTTTGCCATTGTGCGCCATTGCTGCTGTGGCAAGTTATTGGTGGACTAGTGCTTACCCAGCAGCTTATTGGGCACTAGTCTATCAACAATTTGCCACAGCAGCAATGGCGCACAATAGAAAAACAACCAGCCAATCATATTAATTAGTGCACATGCACCAAAGAATAATTGAATGACCCTTTATATCACAATAATCACTTTATCACTTGGCTCCTGATTGGCTTAAAGTTTATCATTAAGGTTTTGAATTCAGATCAGTAACAACTTTATCTAAATACAATTTACCTATAATTTTCTAATTTAAATTCAGTTGATCACCAAACTGTTGTTAATATTTTCACAAGGGGATGTGTTTGGGTGCTAAAAATAACTGTGTTCAGGATCTAGATACACAACATAGTAAATATATGATTTTATAGAAATAAGCTGAACATAAAGAATATAGCCAACTATAAACAAAGAGAACACAAACAATTGAAATTCAAAATAAAGATAATATAAATAGAAATTTTTTGGGACCAGGGGGTTTATTGAGGCGGAGAAGAGTGATGCCTAGTAGGCAGAATGGCGCGGGAAGGAAGACGTAGAGGCGGTGCTGGCCTGGGGGGTCTGGGATTGGGTGGGTTGGGCTTGCAGGTGAGGGGTGTTGGTGGCGGGGGTGGAGGCAGGAGGATTTTGTGTGATGGCTGCCATATAACGCTTGTTGTATACCTCATTGGTCATTGGCTGGATGGGCTGGTAGGTGGCAGTGGCCCAAGGTGGAAGGTGCTTATCCTTACATGATTGGTTGCCCATATTCACATGGAAAACCATTTGCGCAAACAAGTCAGCCACCAGTTGGTGACCAAAGAGAGAATCATGGTCAAGGACCCCAAGTTAAAGATCATTAAATGCCTGTGGGTGGCGCTCCCAGAGTGTATCACCAATATTAAAGAACACAACATCAGCCAGATGGATGTCAGTGTGACCAGCTGGGTACACAGAGGCCTGTGCCTGTGTTCTTGGATGGTCTCAAGGGCAGTGGAGCTACCCTCCATCTGGTGGCTCAAGAAAACCCAATGCTTTGAATTTGAGCCATCCCAGGAGTTGAGTAATCCACCGAGGATGTGGCCATATTAGTACCCATCAATGAAATCAGGGTTTGTCCAATAGTAGACAAAACCCTTGGCTGAAACAGCCAGAAATGCACCAATGAATGTCCCCTTCTTAAACTTCTTCCTTCCATTCTTGGTGACGGCTTTTCCTTGCTCACCAAAATTGTCAAATGCAATTGATAACTTGTAGTACAAGACAAACATGATGTCATTTTTTAGACTTGTCAAGCATCTGACCAGGGTTGATTCAATTGCAGTGTCATATAGGAAATCCTCGGCGCCATCCCATTGGTTGCCAAAAAAATTTGTAAGAACCCTTAATTGAAGCCACCTTTCTGTGCATCCAGAGCTGCACCATGCGCTCAGACACCCAAATGCCATGGTGCGCAAGTTGCTTCCGGGCCTGGGTCAAGGGAAGCTTGGGGTCCCGCTGGAGGAGGTCAAGCATTATTGGGTATGCCTCATTGATCTGGGACTCTGTGGCCTTCTTTGGCTTCTTGGCTGTCCCAATCAGATTTCCCTTATTCATCAGGTTGTTGAATTCCTGCATGACAGTAGCCTGGGTGAATTGTGATTGGCTGGCTATCTGATCCCAGGACAGACCCTGCAGGTTGAGTGCCACAATTTCTTGAAGAATTTGGGCAGTGATTATTCTGTGTTTGGGGCGCTGGGCGGCAGGAGCTGAAGCCTGATTGGCTGAGGGGGGAAGGTTGGGCAGTGGTGGGAAGTTGTTCCAAATCAAGGTTGCCATCCTGATTGGTTGGTTGACGGGCAGCTTGTGCAGGAGTGGGTGTGGGAGCAAGGGCAGAGCTAGACACTAAGTAACTCTCAAACAAGTCAAAGCCATATGGGCCGGGGGACAGTAACAGGTCAGCTTCCTTGTTACCCGCCTTAAAGGCTTGGGTGTAAACAGGTGCCTCCACATTCTGAGCCTTGCCTCCATTAAAGCTGGCCTGGCTGCTGCTGGCTTGGCTGCTGGCACAGTTGAAGATGTTGCTTTTAAAAACCATTGTAAAAAACCTAGGATAAAATCACTAAAAGTAGAAATTTTAAAAATTAATAATTTATTTTTATTATAATCTCAAGTCCATATTTGGAAGGTTCTCAAAACCTTTTCATACAAATCTGGAGCCATGAAAATGGATAAAATGCCTCTGTTCCTAAATTGGATAGCTGTTGATTGACTGTTAAATTGATATTTTTCTATTTTAGGCTGCTCATACTACACATCTTGTGTGAGTTCATTTTGTTTTGTGCTTGTGTAATCTTGCATCTAGATTGCTCAAGTTTTGTTTTGTTTTAGTTCTTCTGTTGGTGCCTCATATGAATCCTGATTGGATTATAATATACTCTGGAACAGCATTCATCCATTTCACTTGTTGTGTCAGTTCATTTTGTTTGTGGTTTGAACTACACCGCTTGATGTTTGCTTTAATTTTGTATAATGGGTTAGTGAAATTTTGTTTTTGGTTTGACAGTTCATTTATTAACCAAATTTTTTTAAATTAATTGAATCCTGAATCTTGCGCAACTTGGATTTTGTTTAAGTCTGAAATCATTTTGTTTAAATCTGAAGTATTTTTGCTTGTTGCCATAGCTTTTAAAACTACTGTAATAAGATAGATTGTAATATATAATTCATTTTTATTATTAGCGTTTTTTAAAATCTATTGTAATCAAGTATCCTTAATAGCAATACATGAATACATAGTGTAGTAAACTGATGGTTTATCTTTTTCACCTCTCCTTCCTTCCTTGAAATTAAGTTTTTTGGCCCCCGGCGTAGCCAGGGGCCAAAAAACTTTTTAAAAATTTCTGCATCATCAGGAGGGTAGCTCATGTATCATTATATGGTTTTGTGGTTGCTATATTAGTGATTTAGAGTGCAGAATATTGCATCATTTCCAGTTTAAACAATTTTACATTTCACTCAATTTCATGTCTAAACATGGTTGTTGAGATTAAATTTTTCATTTGATTTTAGTCATGGTGGAGCTTCTTGATTTGGGTTGATTTGTCCTAGTTTCTTACTGTACATTCAATTTGGATTCCAGTTCCTGCAATTAATATCTGAGTTTACTAGTGGCATTCAAAAGTGATTTGGAATTTGGTTCTTGGATTTGACAATCCCACAATTCCAAAAAACATAGTAAACTTAATGAAAATAGTTGATGGATTTGAACACTTCAAATCTGATTCCAGTTAATTCATTTCGTCCATTGGAAATATGCAGTTCAACTTGAACTTTGCAAAGTGTCAATAAGCTCCTACACTTTTAAAAATCCAAATAAAAATACAAAGAATTCAATTTAATTAAAAAGGCCATCCCGCAAAAGTGATATGAAATTTGGACAAGGATTTGACAATCCCGCATTTTTACATTCAGGTTCTGAATTTACAGTACGACAGTCATTTTCTATATGGTATGGTAGCTTCATATTAAAAGCAGGTGATTTTTAAAGAAAAATTAAAGTGGCAGCTTCAAAATTGGAAATTTAAAAGCGTTTTTACTCAAAAATAAGCGGCAGAGCTAGATGTTTAACCACAGGCGATATGATATCATCCCTTGAGTTGATAATGCGAAGTTCAGAGGACATAAACGAGAAATTCTTTTTCTTCTGTTCAGACAAGTTTGTCTTTGGAAACTGCTCTAAAGCAATTAAGGTGTTGTCAAGTACCTTTTGAACAGTAGATATAGCAAATTGACAGGCAGTAGCTAGATGGCCTAAAGAAGAAACATCTTTTTGAGAAATGTTATCTGATGTAGATTTCTGATACCAACCCAAAATTAGGGAAGCAAGCAAATCTCCCGTTCCTATAAAGTGGTGATCTTTTTGAGGATATGCAATGTAGAATGCTACTGGCTTATCATCGACAAGCTGGCTAGCATACATGAAGGAGGTCTTCTCATTTTCCGAAGAGGAACCCTGAGAAGCGCAATAAGATTTGGGCAGGACATTGCAACTTGTGAGGATAACATTTTTTATCCCCATTTTGTGAAACTTATCAAATACTTTGGCCAAATCTTCGATTGAAAGGATAGTTATTTCTGTCAGTAGCCTTTAGAGATTTTCAGTAAAGGATTCCAGAAAGAAAGGGAAAACTTACTCGGCTTCGAACTGATTCGGAGTTATAATATCAGCCATAGGACAAATAACATCTCTGTAAATTGGGATAACTTCAGGCGAGACATAAAGCTTTCCGTTATCCCCTATCACTGGATCCAAGACTAGGCATTTTAGCTTGAGCACCTTATAAATCAGTACCGTATGTAACACCTGGACAAGCTACTTTTACTTTACTGACCATCTCACCAGTAGCTTCAACTAGGCCAGCTGTTCCAAGGTAACCTAAGTTTTAAAGTAAATTGGTGCTCCAAAGCCAAGTGCCCCTATAAAGTAGCTCTGTGATAATTGACCAAAAAATAAAAGGGGTTGTATGATTTTAACAAAATAGGAAAAACAAACCTGTTAATAAGTATGAATACGAGGCTAATTCATTGATAAACACCCCTTCTAGAAGCTCTTTAAGCTCACGCCCTTCAAGCTTAGATCCAGTTATATGAGAGTAGCCTATTTGTTTAGGCAAGTCCAAAATACGAGTTTACCAGTATGGTTAGAAAAGTTCACTGTATTTAAGACGTCAACATCAAAACCTAGTAACTGAAGAGGAAAGGTTGCTGATTTATTTCCTTTTAAAAATTAATAAAATCGAACCAAAGAAGACATACCGACATAGCCAAAGACTACATGAGATTGGATTGACAAAACTCGTAAAGATTGGTTCATATTTAAAACGTGAAATAATCGAGACGAAATGTTTAAGTAGATGCTGTAGGAATAAGAAAAATTCTCAAATCAATAGGGGTGTGTAGTCATTAACAGGTTAAATGCGCGATTGGGAGGTATATTTAAGGATATATACAACTGTTTATGTTCAGGCTGATCAATTTTATTTCCCTTGGGAGCAGTAAAAATGAAGTTGGACTGATAAGATGTTTTATCACATTTACCACGTAGTTGATTTTCGTTCTAATTTATCCTTATTTTAATAGAGTCTTAAATATTTTACCATTTGTTTAATTATATTTAGTTCCATTTCCATGTCTCAGCCACATATTGCTTCTTCGGATTGATTTGGCTTAACACATTGTGTTTATTTATCATTTATAACCAATTGAGTTAAAATTGGAAGCCTTGTCATAAACGAGTGGCGTTTAATGGGCTTTACACTTTTACCATTTCCAATATAAATGTTAACTACAATCCACTTCTTAGACCGATACGATTAAAATCATGGTGTTATACCTTGGCGTCAGGAAAGTACAAGCCACGGTGTAGCAGTGAACTACAAAAAGACCAAAAATAAAAGTAAGCAGATAAAGAAAAGTTCATTGTCTGAACTGAGCTCACCTTTAAAGCTAGCTAATAGTGCTATAAGATTTTCTCAAATCGAACAATTTGGCGATAACACTATCTTATGGATTTGAAAACTATACCAGTGGAAGGACATCATCAGTCTATTTTTTACTTTTAAAAATATCCCATGGCATCTGTGTCATGGCCTGAGCTGCTATCAGGGGATCCTTCAGTTGAAGGAAAGAGTTTGGCCTGGAAAGCCTAGTATATGACAGATGACATTCTCATCACATAACTGGTAGCAGTGCCCTAGTGGCACCAAGCTCTCATATGGGGAATCACTTGTTCAGTGAGCCCCATAATGATTACATAGGCAAACCCAAGCTTACTGTTTTATAAGGTGAATTGGTAGCAACAAGGGGAAGCTCTCCAGCTGAGGTGCTTATTTTCTCTCTTGGCAGGGAAAGGTAGTGGATCTGGTCAAAGCTTCAATATGGAAAGGGGGCACAGAAGCAGGATCTATTTCTTGATCCAAGTGTCTGGATGAGAGAACTAATACAAATATTTTTCCACTGAGGCATTAATACTCTGCTCAGTTTCTCAGCGCTGGCATTTGAGCTATAAGTATTATATATTAGATAGGCCCAGCAGTATAAAGTTTTTAGTAATGTAATAAACTCCTGTGAAGATAAAATTGTCAGGAATGACAATTTGGATTCTCCTAAATCTCAAAATACAGAACCAGAGTCAAACCCTGGACAAAACCCTCTGCGGACCGCCAGACCCATGGGCTGGGAACCCAATAACCCACTACTGATTGATAAAGTTGTTGCCAGCCCACCAGGACCCAAACCCTTAGCCATCCTGCAGGATTCTGCAAGCAGACTGTCAGTGCAAGATGCCAGGAATTTCCCCAAGGTGCCAACACCTGACACCGGCGGTTTGCTCGGTAAAATGCACAAGTTTCTCAATGAGAGTTATTCCAAACTCCCCCGAAGTCCCGGGAGAGGCACTGAACCTGAAGAGGCACCCAATACCCAAATTGACAAACAGAAGGATTTGAAGTCTTCTCATCCCAAAGCGGCCAGTGGCAAACTGCCAGTGCTGAGCGCCACACTGCCATCTGAGACCCCCAATACCAACCCGCCCAAGCCCAGAAAACCCAACCAGAAAGTGAAGCCTGGCAGTGTGGTATAAATACCTGCCAGGCCGAGATCAGCCCCCATTGTCATTTTTAAATAAAGGTTATGAGATTTTGGCTTCCCCAATCATTGCTGTATTTTATTCTTGTCATCTGCCAGTTAACTCAAAGATCATATGACCCCCCTGCCAGCCCGCCAGCTATGTACTGCCCTCCAGGTGCTCCCTTTGGTCCTGTCCACTTCACAGAGTACCCCTTAAAGCCTGAGTACAAGGACTACACCACCAACAACATAATAGCCTGGGATCCCTTGGCCAGAACTACAGAGTTAACCAGATACAACCAAGAAGGCCCTTGGTACATTACCAAACCCTGCCTGTTCAGAGATAAATACAACTTCTTTCCTGCCTACTAATTAGATATGGAGCCACCTGTCACCCCCAAACCAATGCCTGCCACCGCCGCCGAGCTCCTACTGGACCATACCAACAAGCATTTTGGAATTGTATATATTACTCTCACGGGAGTAATAGATACTATTGTCCCCGCCGCCGGTCTGTGGTTGTGGGTGGGCAAGTCAATGTCCTACCTCATTTAGTTAGTGCCAATCCTTTGGTGGGCCCTGCCCACCCAGTCCGCAACCCGCCAGTTCCCAAACGCTAGCAAGCTGGCCAATCAGGGTTGGTTCCCTGACAAAAATGCTTAATTTTCATTAGCTAATAGTCATTTATTTAGAGATGTTAGCAAGGAAGGAATTTCCAACTTTTCCAGCTATATACTGCTGGAAATTGGTTTCTGGCTTGGTGGTAGATTCTTATTAGCTGGTTGGTTGTCTGTTTTATTCTTATTGATACTGGTACAACTGATTGGTTGTTTAAGGGGATCAATCTTTAAATTCCAGGCTCTGAAGGGTGACTCAAGCTTTGGGTTCATCTAGTGGCTTTTGGGCCACCAATTTATTAGATTATGGTTTAGTAGTTTTAACAGCTATGACACTAAGAAAAGATTACTCAGATTGAAAAAAATGGGCTCGGATTTAAGAGAAATCCAAGTTGGGCAAGACCCAGACTGCAAATAAATTGAATATTTTTAGTGAACTGGCAAAAGACCAAACATAAAATGAAATAATACTAAAATAAAATAGAAATTATATCAAATATCAAGTGTTATAGTCCAAACTACAAATATAATGACTTGGTACAACAAGTTAAATAGATTGGGAACATTCCAGAGTATATTATAATCCTATCAGGATTTAGATGAGGCACCAACAGAAGGGCTAAACTGAAACAGAAATAGAGCAACCAAGAAGAAAAATTTTACAGACACAAAACAGAATGAATTCACACAAGATGTGTAGTATGTGCACCCTAAAATAGAAAAAACAGTTTAGCAGCCAATCAGCAGCTATCCAATTTTAGAACATAGGCGTTTTATTAATTTTCATAGCTCTTTTTTTGTGTGTATAGGTTTTAGAAACAATCCAAATCTGGACTTGTGATTAGAATAAAATTCAGACCATAAAATTTTAACTTATTCCTTTATTATTTCTGATTGCTTTTATTTTACAGTAGTTTTTGTTAACAACAACAATTTTTGACAGCCTCAACAAGCAAAACAGCAGCCAAGAAAGTGTCAGACAAAGGATGATTTGGTATGGGAGGCCCCTATTTTCACCCAGATCTTTGATATGGGTAACAAGGAAGCCAACCTGTACCCAACTCCTGGCTCATATGGGTTTGACTTAGTTGATAATCAACAAGAGAATAATTCTGCTCAAGCCCCTTTTCCTAACCCTGCACAGGGCATCAGCCAACAAGCCAATCATATTGGTGAATCTGGTTTGGAAAAATATTATTTTAATAACTAACTGGCTCCTGTATCAGCCAATCAGGCTATGGCACCTGTAGCTCAGCAGCTAAGCATCCAATTATTATCACACAGATTCTTCAGAAAATTGTGGCACTCAAACAGCAAGGCCTAACCTGGGACCAAATTGCTGACCAGTTGAAAATTTCCCAGGCCACTGTGATGCAAGAAAATTTTAGCTTTATGAATAAAGGGAACATGATTAGGATGATCAAGAAGCAGGAGAAGGCACCTGAGTCCCAGATCAACAAAGCATATCTTATTATCTTAATCTCCTGCATCAGAACCCTAAGCTTCCTCTGAATAAAGTATGGAACTAGATTAAACATTGTGACATATAGGTTTTGGAGTGTATGGTGCAGCTCTGGATGTATGGTAAAGTGGCCTTGGTCTTGGTTTTGACCAATTTCAGCAGGGACTGATGTGATGACAGCAAGGATTTTCTGTATAATCCTATCACTGTACTCACTATCCCCCAATAATTAAAAGTTCTTCCAATGATTTCATGTCCATCTAATACTAAAAGCTGTCTATTGTGTTCAACCATTTTGGGGGACAAGGAAAAGCCAATAATATAAAGTTCCAGGAGGCCTCATTGGCTTTGGATACAGATATTTTCCCTAGACCAACCAAAAAGACATCCTGTGTCTAGGTGCAGCCCCTGCATAACTTAGTGGATTTTGCACCCACTGTTGACAAGCGGTTTGTAGTGGCCTTTGCTTCAGGAAAAAATTTGCAGCTCTGAAATCTCCCCCAACTACAAATAATACATTGATTTACCTGGACTGCTTGTTGTCTTGGTGTAAACCCTATCTATGTAAACTTGTAAATCAACAGGAAAATATTAACCTCTGGGCTCATAAGGTCTGTCTACCCCACAGCCCATAAAAATTGGTCAGAATTTTTCAGGAATATTGGAACCTTGGTCAATTAGTTCTTCTAGTCTGTTGGTCCCTTGGCCCGCCAAAATTTTTGCCAATAAAATGTGAGATGTGACATCAAATCTTGTTGGCAATCAAATTGATATTCCTGTTGCGCCTTTTGCATTACAGCGCCACAATTATTTGATATTATAGGGCCCAGGGCATTTTCTTGAATACATTCATATGTGAGGATATGATTAGTATTGTATCAGAAGAGCTAGGATCAAATGGAAACATAATTATTATCAAAGAATGGCTCCTGAACACACAGAAGTACTTGCATATAAAAGATGATTTTATTGTAATTGATTAATTCTTTTTATACCTTTTCATAGGTTAATCCCTGGGCTGCTAGCAATGTCTTCTAGGACATTATAACACACCCCTATTTTGGGTAATAAGTAATCTAGGTTTGGCGCTTACTGCACATTGTCATACATAATATATTCATCTTCACCCAGCACAGGTGGCTCTTGCTGGCATGGGTTAGTTTAGTGGCTTCAGGATCACTCCCTTCTATCCTAAACATACTTCAGAGTCAAAGCTTAATAATATGATTAATATGGGAATATGAGATTATGGGCAATCAAACCCAGCGCCTCAGCGCTCAATGTAAAATTAGGGTGGCGCCACAGCGCTTGCAATAATTTTCAGTTGGCATTGCAGCGCTTGACATATAATTAGTTCAGCTCTTTAGCATCCAAGGTAATAGTTAGGCGGCACCTGCAACTTATCCAAAGTGGTGCATTGGTAAATCATGTATCAACTAAGCGCCACAGTGGCGCTTATCATTGGATGATTTATGGTTCAGGTTGAAGACTGCTGCTGGTTCAATATACATGTATCTTATATTCCCAATTTATGGTGTTTGGCTGCTGTAATTCATATCTGCAAGCTCTGTTATAATTGGCATCATTGATTTTTATACTTCTAATTTATAGTGTTGGCTGCTGAACTTCTAATCTGTGAGCTCTGTCATAATTGGCATCATTTCTTGGTCAAAATTCCCAGAAATTCCCATATCTTCAGGATAGTTGATTTAAGCTAATCAGGTTATAATCCATCCCAGCCAGGAAATTTGCCCCAATTCTTTTAGGGTCTAGGTCATTAAAATATTGGAATTCCCAATCAAATGGGGTTTCTTTTCTCCCCACCCAAACCCTCAAACTTTGGTTGCTGTCACCACTCCCTTTGTCAGGATACCAGGAGTACCGTGGAGCTCCAGCAGGTGAAGGAGGAGTCAAAGCAGGTACTGGCATGGCCCACCAGATGATGGTACCTAACTTTACCAGGTAGGAAAGAGCCTTCCCAGCCACAGCCCAAGGTCCAGCCGCTGGAAAGGCAAATTCAATCAATCTCATGAGCGCAAGTTAAAGCACTACCAGAAATTGACTACTCTGGCCAGTGGCATCATAAGTGGGGGGTTGAGATGGTTGGTTTGGGTGTTGGGGGCGGTTCCATGGGGACCAAGAGGCAGCAGGATTGTTGTACTTCCTGTTGAAGATCAAAGGATAGATGGTGATTGCTTTGCTGTCACAGACAATTTGGTAGGGTTCCTTGGGAGCATTTGGGCGGGTGTACCACTGCAAGTCTTCCAATGTCCAGGGTTTGTGGTCAGGATTGGCGGGATACTCAGTGAAATGCACAGGGCCAAATGGAGTATTAGGTGGGCAGTAGTAGTCAAAGGCTTTGGTTTTATCAACTGGAGTCTGACTATCTATCCCAGTAGATGGGTACTGATGCTTGGGTGTATGCAGATGGAAGAGTATCAAAAATAGGTATGGAAACAGATTGGTGAACCAAAGGTTCATAACTTTATTTGGTAAGGATGACAATAAAGAACTTTTTCAAGTGATTCTGATTTATATAATTACTCACATGCAAGTGCCTCTGGGTATTCTTCTGATGCTATCTGTTGTGACAGAAATTGCGGGATAGTATGAAGCCATTTTTAAGTGATGGGGAATTACCACCCAAATCCACATAGAATTAATGATTAACCACCAACATGGCTTCAAATATCTTTTTGTAAAATTTCCAATTGTAATACCAAGATTAAGCAGAACAATTAATCCTAACCAAAGTAGCCCAAGATAAATGGCCTGAGACAACATCAACAAATCTTCAGAGTAACATTCTGGACATTGGGAGGCAACACAATTTTCAGTTTCAAGAATGGGGGGAGGAGCTGCAAAATTGGTTGGCGCAAAATTAACATTGGGCAGCACCAACAACAAAGTTCTGACTGCAGGACCCCATTTTCCAGAAATGATTCTGTTGAGAATCAGATTGTACAAAATATATTGTAACAACCCAACCACAGGATGCATTTTTAAAAAGTAAATTAGAACTTAGGATAAATGATTTTTATTGAGTAAAATTTTAGGAGGACTCAACTCTTAGAGTTGAAACAGTGAAAATCATTCAATATATATCAGAAAAATCAACTAAGCAATACCACCTGAGTCTTGACCTCCTATTCCCTCCACATTGTCAAGTAAGTATCTGGTCCAGGTTGCAAAGAACCCTTGTGTGACTAGTTTCTGACAACCATGCTGATTGACAAGCTCATATCAGGTGACCCTCAAATTACGCCAATTTATCAATGTCAATTTGAAAAGGGGAACCGGTTTCAGCTGACAGATTGGAGCAGCCATAACCCATTTTCAATTGACTGTTTGATTTAAATCTGTTAACTTGGTTAATTTTTGATAAAGGGTTTCTGGCTTTTTGAGCCTTCTTGCTTAGGCAGATAATACCTGGCATGATGGAACCTACCGTGACATTACCCTCTGCTTTAGATCTGGGCACAATACCACCATCCAGGAGATGGGATAAGGAGAAATTCTTATGGGAAGGTGGGAGTTTCATTGCAGCCAAGGTAAGTTTGGGATGACCAATAGCAGTGGGATTGCGCTTGTAGAACTCATGAATCAGATCTGGGGAATTGGAACAATTGTAGTGGGGAACCCAGGAGTTTTCAGAATCAGGATAACCTTTCCACAACACCAAATATTCCAAGTCTTGTCAATTCTTGCGGGAAGCCAAAATACAATTTAACTCATACTCAGGTTCTTCCTCCACAAGAATGGGTTGGGAAGAAGGAGTCTCTGTACCTTTAAAAGGAGTAATAAGACATTCATGAAAGGTGTGGAAAATCTTGAAAGCAGGAGGTAAATCCAACTGATAGGCAGAGGGACCAATTCGACGTTTGACCTTGAAGGGGCCAACTTGTTTAGGCCCTAACTTACAGCAGGGAACCTTCAGTTTCATATTGCAAGCATCAACCATGACTAGATCACCTGGTCTGTAAGTTAGACCTTCCTGGAGCTTGCAATATGCATATTCCTTGTAAGTTGTCACAGCAGCGGCAAGAGTAACCTGGAGCTCCTGATGAACCTGCTTCAATGCAGCAGCCTGATTAGTTGCAGCTTTCATGTTGCTAACCAAATGAGGACCCATATTAGAAGAAGGGTTGTAACCCACATTGGCATAGAAGGGCAATACTTGATTTGACGTGTGAGGGGCAATATTATATGTGAACTCTGCCATAGGTAAATTATCACACCAGTCATCTTGTCGCACATTAGTATAGCAATGTAGGTAGACCTCTAAACCTTGGTTTACCCTCTCTGTTTGTCCATTGGATTGGGGGTGGAAAGCCGTGGAACAACACAATTTGATACCTAGAATCCCAGTGAAAGCTTCCCAGAACTGAGCAATGAATTGAGGCCTGCGGTCACTCACAATCTCCATTGGGATGCCATGTAGGGAAAATATTCTATTCACAAACAACCTAGATGTTTCCACCAAAGTAATTGTGGTTGAGCAAGGTACAAAGTGCGCTATTTTTGTGAAGCAATCTACCACCACCATGATTGCGTTAAACCCATTGGAATTGGGAAGTTCACCAATGAAATCCATCAACACAGACATCCAGGGTCCTGCAGCAGGCTGCAGTAGAACCAATAAACCTGTAGTCCTGTTCTGGATTGCCTTAGATCAAACATATACCAGAAAATTGCAAACAAAAGCTGCCACCTGCACTGTCAAACCTTTCCAGGAAAACTGGCGGCGGATTAGTTCCACCGTTTTGTTTTTCCCTGGGTGGCCTGCTGTTGGACAAGTGTGATGAGTCTCCATGATTTCATCCCAAATAGTTCCTTCTGGGACCCACAAGTGACCTTGATGATATATGACAGGACCTATTTTATGATAACCCTGAGGCTGACCTACTAGGTTTGCACATGCTAGCTCCAATAGCCTATCATAACTTTTGGACAAAGGTTGCAGAAACTTAACCTTGGAATATAAGTCCAGGTCTGCACCCTCAGTTAGGGACATGGTAGCCAGCGTAGCAGGTGGAGACAATACAAAAGGCACCACAGCCTCATCTGGAATCATAGTATGTGTGTTGAACTCAGCATCCACACTAGCATCTGGGAGATGGGAAGGATTCCTGCTTAGTGCATCAGCCAAGTGATTGTCCAATCCCTTAATAAACTTGTAGCAGAACTTGTATCTTGTCAGGTCACCATGCCATATGGATTTACAACCTGACAAAACCCTGGGTTGTCAATAATATAGAAGAGCTTTGTGGTTAGTTCTAACTACAAATGGATGACGTGCCAACATGAGATGGTGATGCCAATGCTTTAACAATTCCACAACAGCCAACAATTCCTTGTCGTAAATCATGTAATTGCATTCACAAGCTTCCATCTTTTGGGAGAAATGCCATACTGGTCTCTCAATCCTGTTGCCAGCAGTCTGCAATAACACACCAGCTACAGCGTATTTGGATGCATATTTGGAAACCACAAAAGGAAGCTCAGGATCTACATGTCTCAACACAGGTGACAACAACAAAAGAGCCCTGACTGCTGTGAAAGCATTTGCACACTCAGGCGTCCAGATCAAAGTTGTCTTACCACTAGCCAAATATAACAGGGCGGCCACTTCAGACAGGTGTGGAGTGAACTTCTTCAAGAACGTGCAAGTACCCAAGAAACTACAGAGTTGGGATACTGTCACAGGCGTAGCATACTCTCAAACCGCAGCTTCCTTGTCAGGGGCAATGGTGTGGCCATCCTCAAAGATAATATTACCCAGAAAGGTAATCTTACATTTAAATAGTTCACACTTACTACTTTTAATGATCAAGTTTGCCTGGAGAATGCGCTCCACAACTGCCAACAGGTGGGCCTTATGTGACTCCTCATCTGGAGAGAACACCAAAATATCATCCATATACACAATGGCACATACACCCAGGAGATCCCCCAAGACAGAATAAATTAGTTGCTGAAAGCAAGTTGGAGCATTCTTCAATCCAAAAGGCATTACCTGGAACTGAAAGATACCCTTCTTGGTTCTGAATGCTGTCAACCATTCCATTCCTTCTGCAATCCTGATTTGATTGAAAGCATTCAGCAGATCAAGTTTTGAAAATACCTTTGCCTTCTCAACACACCTAGAGATCTGTGCTTCAAGAGGTAAAGGATAGGGATCAGGGATTGTGATGTTATTTAAGTTCTCATAGTCAACACAAGGACAAAGAGACCCATCAGCCTTTTGAACAAACAACAACAGAGAGCAAATTGACAAAGCCTTTTTAAATATATAGCCCTTTGCCAACATTTCATGAGTCCAATCCTCCAAAAATGTGTCTTCCTTCAAAGTTAAAGGGTAAATAGGAGACACAATTCAAATCAGGTCAACGGTAACTTTAAAGTCAAAGTCAAACTGAGTGTGCTTGGGAAGGACCTCACCTCTGGTAGCGTCAAACGCCGCAGACCAGGGTTGTAAACATGCGGGTAAATCCAAACTTGTGGAGACAGAGACAGGAACCAATTGAATAGTCTGAGAGGATTTCTCCATTTTGGACATACCTAACAGCTGAATACAAATAAATATACCTGAAGAGTGTTCCACCTGTAACACATTTTCTTTCAGTAAGGTAGATACATTATGATCTCTCCACCAAACCACACCCAAAATGATAGGATACATCAGGGAGGAGCAAACAGAGAAGCTTGCAGTAAAAGACTGACCCAAAACCACAAAGGTTACTGGCTTCTTCAGCTGGAAAGAGGAAACGTCTGACAGCTCCCATCCCTAACAAGCATTCCTGGGTGGTACTTGAGTTGTAGCAAGTTGGCAGTCTCCACACTCATAAAGTTTTTGGAAGCCGCTGTATCCAACAAAATGGCTGGCTGATAGATAGTCTGACCATTATCAATACTACCATAAAACAAGAAGTAACCATAAGTAGATTTATTGGTAGCAAAGGTGGCTATCTTGGCAGGGTCTTGTTTTTCATTGGCAGTACAGACGGCAGCTAAGGAGGCAGGATGCTCCTGGAAGTAACGCTTGATCATCTCTTGGACAGCAGCTGGAAGAACGGGGTTATCACAATCAATGGGAACAAGGGGCACCTCTTTGGAAGTAACCACAGAAGATTTAGCTGTACAACGTGCTGAAGCATTGTCAAGGAACTATCAGGACTGGACACTACTGGGACTCTTTTACATTGGCAGGTTTGTTCACCACTGCCAATTGCAACTGAGACGGACTAGGGGGAGAACAATCCTGGCTTTGGTTGGAAGGAACTACCACAGAGCAAGGACCAGAAAACCAGGAGCGTGCAGCGGGTTTGTCCTCAATTACCAACACACCATGTTTGGAAGTAGACAGATTTGAGACCAGAGAAAGAATTTGGCTTACCAGGGCCTCAGTTGTGGTTAACAGGGAATCCCAAACTGCCAAATCCTGGGAAGTCTGGTCAACTGCTAACCACAACACTGAGAGTTTATTCACCTCAGGAACATCAATTGTGCGGCAGTAGGCAAGAAACTGAGGAAGGAATAATGAAAGCAGAGTAGTACCCTGATGGAAGGCGTACAGTTTACAATATACTTTGAGCTCCTCAATAGATACACACAAATTTTTTAACAAAGGGTATAGAGATGCACTTTCAGTTAAAACACTTGGATTGCACTCCACCGCGGACAACAACCATTCACAAGCATCCTCAGAAACCTTTGTCATCACATGGTAAACTTGGGATTTATGACTCAGGCTTGAACTGGATTATAATGATAATGCTGACAAAACTTTACGTGAAATCTCATCAGTGGGTGGAGCAGGAAAATAATCCGGACGCCAAAATGACATGACACGACAGAAATAGGAAACAAAAGATCCAGTCTCAACAACTGCAATTGGAGATGGAAACCACAAATTAAAGAAAAGCCCAAACTGAAAGCTCAGAAAGGAGCTGATACAAGTAAACATGATAAACGCAGATATCTCAACGGAGCAGGAGAAAAGAAACACAAATTCATGACAAACTGCTTCCAAAAACTCAGATGTAGAAGAGTTGAGTAATGTGACGGAAATCACGGGATAGTATGAAGCTGTTTCTAAGTGATGGGGAATTAACACCCAAATCCACATAGAATTAATGATTAACCACCAACATGGCTTCAAATATCTTTTTGTAAAATTTCCAATTGTAATACCAGGATTAAGCAGAACAATTAATCCTAACAAAAGTAGCCCAAAATAAATGGCCTGAGACAACATCAACAAATCTTCAGAGTAAAATTCTGGACATTAGGAGGCACACAATTTTCAGTTTCAAGAATGGGGGGAGGAGCTGTAAAATTGGTTGGCGCAAAATTAACATTGGGCAGCACTGACAACAAAGTTCTGACTGCAGGACCCCATCTTCCAGAAATGTTTCTGTTGAGAATCAGATTGTACGGAATATATTGTAACAACCCAACCATAGGATGCATTTTTAAAAAGTAAATTAGAACTTAGGATAAATGATTTTTATTGAGTAAAATTTTAGGAGGACTCAACTCTTAGAGTTGAAACAGTGAAAATCATTCAATATATATCAGAAAAATCAACTAAGCAATACCACCTGAGTCTTGACCTCCTATTCCTTCCACATTGTCAAGTAAGTATCTGGTCCAGGTTGCAAAGAACCCTTGTGTGACTAGTTTCTGACAACCATGCTGATTGACAAGCTCATATCAGGTGACCCTCAAATTACGCCAATTTATCAATGTCAATTTGAAAAAGGGAACCAGTTTCAGCTGACAGACTGGAGCAGCCATAACCCATTTTTGATTGACTGTTTGATTTAAATCTGTTAACTTGGTTAATTTTGATAAAAGGTTTCCGGCTTTTTGAGCCTTCTTTCTTGGGCAGATAATCCCTGGCATGATGTAACCTAATGTGACATCTGTGTGGCAAGGCTTGGCATCTCAGGTTCTGCTGTTTGGTTGGCTGCTTCATGGTTATTTTTGGGGTTTTCAGGAACAGTTGTTTGGATTTTTGATGGTCTATCTTGGCTTGGCTGGTCATTGATTTTGGCAGGTTTGGTTTCTGGGGTTTTGGGTTTTTTTTTCCAATTTGATCACCATTTTTGGACTGGCTTGACAGGCTCTCTTGAGCCCAAAGAACTTGATTAAAAAAGGGGTCCCCAATGGGGACCCCAAATTACTTAATGGAGGGTGGGCTTGATCTGGGTTTACTGGGCAGCTAAAAAGACAACCTCCAGAATTAACTCATAGAGAATGGAACATCCTCCATGTTGACAATTCTCAAAAACATTTTTCTTATTTTAAATATTAAAGATTATTTTTTTCTTGATCAAATAATTGACACTGATAATAGAAGCAATGTTTGATTTTTTATTTTGAGATTTTAATTGAAATTATAAAAGATAAAGCAAAAACAAAATTTGAAATTGTCAACATGGAGGATGTTCCATTCTGTATGAGTTAATTCTGGAAGTTGCTGCTAAAAATAGCCTGCCCAGGCCCAGCCAAACCCACCAAGGCTTGGGCGTAGCTTTTGGGGCCCAAAGCAGGCCCCTCAGCTACCACCAGGGTGTGAATGGTTCCTGCACCTGGATTTGCTTTGAAAAGCAAAAATCCAGGTGTAGGCAAATCTCCCCTGCCCGCTAGCCCTGCCTGGTGGCTAGGAGCGGGTTCAATTCCCGCCTGGGGCCTCAAAATTGTTACTTTTGTAACACCCTTTAGCATAAAGAAGAATTAAGGACTGCCAGGACCCTTGCTTACCAATTCTCTATTATCAAATAAAGCCCTTATTTTCAAATCTTAATTTGAGCTTTATGTTCTCTTTATTTTGATAATAACAATTGCTGTTCTGATTTCTGCCCTGCCATTTGCCTCCTGCCTCCCACTGATCCATCTGCCCTGCTGCCTACCCACGCATGTTTTTTAAAAACAAAAAGGGTTAGTTAAAATCAATTTCAAATATTCTAGCCTGAAGCCACCAATCCAATTTCCTTCCACAATCCAAACCTACAACTTTTTGTGGACCTCTGTTCTCTTGGCTTACCCACCATAGTTCTTTGTTGAAGCCCCCTTTTAAAAGGGGGAAGATATTCCATCAATTTTTTCTGTCAACTGATTTTCAGTCAAATTTGATCCAGATATAATTTTCTTCATATCTAAACATTTTTACTTTGCAACAATAAAAAAATACAAAATATAAATACATAAAATTTATTTTTAACCCTTTTAATGTTTTTATTTTATAATCTGGCAGTGAAATTTAATTTAATTAGTTTTTTAAAAAGTAAAAACTTACAATAAAGTCTCTTAAATACAAAAAATAAAATAAAAATAATATTAATGTAAATCATATGTTTTATTAGTAAATAGGTTATTTTCAAATTTTTGGTTTATTTTAAAGTTAAAAAATGTATATATGAAGAAAATTATATCTGGATCAAATTTGACTAAAAATCAGTTGACAGAAAAAAATTGACCAAATATCTTCCTGCCCCATTTAAATAATTGGTACACCCTCCTGCCTGTCTGTCTGTTGGTTGTCCATTATGTTGAATATGTCCTTCTGAATGCTTTCTCTATTATCAAAGTTGTTAGTGTTGACCTTGGTACCTGTTTTCTTGTTTTTGTGGACTATTTCCACAGATTTATGATAAAAATCTCTCTAGTGATGCAGATTTTAGATACCAATCCTGGGTTGCTCTTGGACCCCCTTCAACATCACATCCATGATTCTTCTGATGTGAGCTTGTTTTTGAGATCTGCATGACTGGAAATGCATCCCAAAGATATCTCACTATTCAGGAGATAGATGTTGGGGTATACCTCCCAAAACAGAGGTAGATATAAGTCTTAAATTCCCTACAAATCACACCAACTTTTCCCACCACAATCCTTCCTTAAGGACATTTTCCCCTACCCCACCCAGGAAAAATCTCTTTAGCTACTGGCAGGTTCTTAGGTCATGGGCTTGAATGCCTACTTCACATCCCTGTCTTGCACTGCTTCCCCCTGGAGCCCCATAAGAGTGGTCATTCCAGTATTGCACTGGATGGCATCCTGGTGGATGGTTCCACTAGGATTGGAGACAGAATTTATAACTCTATCTCCCTCTCTCACAAATAAGACCAACAGAAGGAAGAATTTCAAAAAGGAGACTTTCACTGATGATTTTCTGCTGTTTCATCCAAGAGATTTTTCTATTATTGGACAAGATCTGATTAGGCCAATGAAAAAAGCATAACCAGATCCTTTGTGGATTAATCAACTCCTGGGGCAGCTCAAATTTCTCCTGTTGGATTTTCTTGAGCCACCAGATGGGGAAAATGCCAAGACTGCCAAGACAATTGAAGAACAAGGGCACTAGGCCTCAATTTATACTGCTAATCACATAGACATCCATATTTTTTGGGGGGAACACAATTTTATTTGGGGTTCAAGACAATGTTAAAAGGAACACTTTCAAACACAGACATCTATATAGATGATGTCATGTTCTACAATATTAGGACATTGTCTGGGAGCGGCACCCCCTGGCCTTCAATAATCTTTATCTTGATGTCTAAGACCACAGCTCTCTCTTTGGTTAGTAGATGGTGGCTAACTTGTTTGCCCAACTTGTCTTTCATGTGAAAAAGGACAGCTAATCACGTAAGGACACGTGCCTCCTTCTCCCTGGGCCACAGTAGTTTATCAGCCAATCAAATCAATGGTAGACAAAGATATAATGGGCTTTATCTGTCAGCCTTCACACAAAATCCATCTGGTTTACCCCCTGCCACCACCAACATCACCTGTCAGCCCCGCCTATCCAATCCCAGGCCCAGACCTTTCAAGCCAGCATCACCTATACTCCTTCTTTCCTGTGTTATTCTGGCTCATAGGCATCCTTCTTCCTACCCCAAATAAACTCTCTGCCACCAAACATTTTTTATTTATATTTTTATTATCCATAATTTTAATTGTCTACCTGTATCTTTGTTTTTATTTTATTACATTTTTTCCTGTAAGCCTAGCTTATTTCCATTTAATACTATATGTTTACTATGTGTATATTTAGATCTGGAACACAATTTATCTTTAACTTTTTAAACCATCCCCCTGTGACAAGAAATGTTGGGGTTGATGTTAAGTTTACTTTACATTGGTTAGCTAGATGCTTACAGTAGCTTTAAAGCTATGGGGCTGAGAAAAAAAGCTTATTGGTAAGAAAGATCAAATCAGATCATCAGGGAGCCAGGTGTGGGTTGGGGCAGTTGCAGACCCAGGCAGGGGAGCCTCCAGGCCAGGGGGAGCGCCCACCACAATATTGGCACTGACTTGATAATTTAAGAGAGACCAGCCTAGTAGGGACCAGGGGCACTAGTTGGGACCATGGAGTCCACCAACCCTTTCAGCGTAATGTAAATTAGCCAAAGAGTTGGGTGGACAGGGTCACATTGTTTCTCCCAGATCTTGTGAGAAGTTGGGCCAGGGGGTGACAGGAGGAGTCAGAGGAACCAAATACACAGATGTATGGTTGTATTTGTCCCTTAAGAGGTGGGGCTGTACTGTATACCAGTAGTCTTCTCTACCAAAGGTTTTAGGTTTGTGGGACCTTATCAGGGGGCCAGCAAGGAGGATGCTCTCTATGGTGAACTTGGAGTAGGCCAGTCTCACAGGGTATTTGTTAAAATGTATAGGGTCAAAGGGAGCACCAGGATGACAGAATAGCTTAAGCAAGAGGTCCACAGGATCTGAGAGTAAACTGGAAGGAGCAGCAGGGCCTGAGGATATGGTATGAAGATAATAGAAAACAAGAACTAGAAAAGGTAAAATCTGGTGAACCAAATATTCAGCACAACTTTATTATAAGAATGACAATAGGGCTTGGCTTTGTCCAGGACAAGTATAAACACCACTTTGCCAGGCCTTATCTTTAGATTGGATTTGTGAAGCTTGGGCAGGCTGGTATCAGGATCTGAGGGTGATAAGGTGGCATCAAGCTCAGGCAGGTTGTCATTGGCTGCTGTTGGGGAATAGGTGTCTAAAACTTTCTGTTTATCAATCTGATTCTCAAGGTTGGGTGGGAAGGCCAAGGACAAAAAAAAAGCCCACAGGGAACATGCTATTTCCTGGTCCCTGGGAGAACTTAGATGTCTCTCATTGGTGGAATTCTGAGATTCTCTACCCAAACTAACAGTGATGTGGGTTGCTGCTTTGGTATAACTTCTGTTGGCATGCGGCACCTTTTTGCTTGTGCTCTCATTTATATTTGTGTTACAAAAGTAACAGTTTTGAATCCCCAGGCAGGATTTGAACCCTCTCCCAGCCACCAGGCGGGAGGAGCAGGTGGCAGGAGCCTGCCTTTACCTGAATTTGCTTTGAAAAGCAAATACCCAGGTGCAGGAATCACTCCTGCCCTGCCAGTAGCTGTGGGGCCCCAAAAGCTATGCCCAAGCCTTGATGGGGTTAGCTGGGCCTGGGCAGACTAAATTTAGCTGCCTAAAGCTCCCAGTTCAAGCCCACCCTCTGTTTGGTAATTTGGGGTTCCCAATTAAGAACCCTTTTTAATCAAGTTTCTTAACCTCAGGATTGTTTGTCAGACCAGCCCAAATCAAGCGGTTGAATTGAAAATGACTCCATGACACCTTCAGCCAACCTTGCCACAGCCAATAGCCAGCCAAGCAAAGATAGGCCAATAGCGGGCCAGACAACTGTTCCTGAAGACCCCAAAAATATTTTCAAGCCAGACAACCACACAACAGAAGTTGGAATGCCCAACCATGCCACTCAGATAGCACAAGAAGAATGCCCAGAGGCACCTGCATGTGAGTGACTCTATAAGTCAAGAACACCTGTGAGATTCTGTATTGCATTCTTATTAAATAAAGTTGTTATGAACCTTTGGTTCATCAATCTGATCCCATACCTATTTTTGATCCTCCTCCATCTGCATTCACCCAGACACCAGAACTCACCCTCAGGAGTTGAACATCAAGCCCCAGATGAAGACCTAGAAGCGCCTGATTATTACTGCCCACTGACGCTCTTTTTGGCCCAGTACATTTTACAGAGTATCCACCCAATCCCAACCACAACCCCTGGACTTTGGAAGACCTGCAGTGGTACACCCGCCCAGACGCTCTCAAAGATCCCTCCCAAATTATGTGTGGCGGTAAGAAGATTACCATATACTCTTTGATATGCAACAGGAAATGACAATCCTCCTTCTGCTTACCTGGTCCCCATGGAACCACCCTTGACACCCAAACTGTCTGTCTTACCCCCCACTTCTGATGCCACTGGCCAAAATAGTCAATTCCTGGGAGTGCTATACCTGGCACTCACTAGATTGCTTGATTGATTCTGCCTTGCCAGCGGCTGGACCTTGGGCTGTGGCTGGGAAGGCCCTCTCTTACCTGGTAAAGCTAGGCCCCATCATTTGGTGCACCATGCCTGTACCTGCTCCTCCTTCACCTTAAGGGGCACTGCAGTACTCTTGGTATCCTGAAAATCTGACAAAAACTTTGACATTGGTAGGCTCCTATTCAAATAACCTTCATATTTGAGCCCAAGATAACGCGGGTGGGCAGGTGTCAGTTCCCTGGGGCTGGCGGGGCCCAAGGGGGCCAGGTAGGGTTCAGGTCTAGATTTCAATTTAAGATAAAAGGTGGAATGCCTCTTGTGACACCTGATACTTTATTGCCCTGCTACACCTTTGAGGAAATCAAAGGCATCTCCCTTTTCTACGCCATCGTATCAGAAGGCTGTGCTGGTTAAGAAAATAATATGTGCTATATATTAAGCAACATCAAACCTATTAAAGACTTGGCTTTGCATTTACCTTTTCCCAGTGAAATATAATCAATCACTTCTATATTGGCATCCTTCTTGTTCCCCTCTCATATCTCTTGGAAAGAATGAGAGACATTATCTTGCACCTGGAACTCCATATGCACCAAATAGTAATTCTAGATATTCTCAGCTTAAATCCAAGTTATACTTCCCACATATATGAACATTGGCAGATCTAAATCTGAGCAACGCCACAAGTTAAACCAAGGGTCTTTGATATCTGGACTGCTCTCTTGCATATAGACATGCCAACCGCGATCCACAGTTTTCAGGAAATGGCCTTTTGGAGGGTTACAATGCACCAATAATAACTGGCTTCGATTAGTTGAGCCTAAAGATACATTACAAGGCCTCTTATATCGCAAACAGTGATGGAGCACGTTGGGTTTTATTTGTAACATGGGTGTAAATGGCTGAGGCCTCACTGGATACAAATGAAGTTGTTGGTCAACCTTAGTTCGGTATAGATCTGGCAGGATATTTGTGCAGCTACTTCAAAGGCAGCAATCTCGTGGTGGTGGTGGGCTTCGTCTTCGGAAACCAAAGGCCATTCGCAGTTCAATGGGACAGAGCAGGCACGAGCCAAGGAGACTTCTAAGCCATATACATGCATCAGGAGCCAGACGGACAAGGACATCTTCTTTGAAGGTATTCCACAATTAAAGGAACTCTCACGGAAGGCAGTGAGCACTGATTTGTGGATGTTTTTCACAAGCTCGTCTTGATTGACTCCTGCAGGACGAAGCATCAGCGCGGCAAGGGCCAGGAACAGACCTCGGTAAGCCACTTCGTTGTTTGGGATGCGCTCGTGGCGTAGAAGCCCTAGCATGAGCCATCTGGACAAGTGGTTTATTCTGTTTAAGCTGCTGCGGACGCCTTGACGCAGGACCTGGGAATCTGCTGCCCAGAGACGATTGTCCTGAGTCCACGCACGAAGAGTAAAAACCAGCACCTCACAGGCTTTTATTTGGCATATAACAGGGATTCCTTCGCAGCCCTTCTGAAACGTTGTCTTGGCTCGTTCGATGAGAAAGTCTGTTGGGCATCGCAAAATAAACTTGTTCATCCTTTCAACATAGAAAAGGGGTGTGGGTCGGCCCGCAAGTCGGTCAACCATCTCCTGGATGACGCCTGTAGCATCGCTGGGGATTCCATATTTAGTCACCCTAATATCAAGCCTTCAGTTCTCGGGCACTCCTTTTGCAGTAAAGGTCTAAACGTTTGGCTTGAGATTGCGGTTAGATTACCTTTGGGATATCTTGTGCTTGGGGTGTCAAATAAGGGTCGCTTTTAAGAGAATCAGAAAAAGTACCCTTGTGACACTTCACCCCTGCGACTTTAATGTGTTGATATACATGCAAATATTATATTGTTACATCTTTTAGATGGCATCTTTCCTGAATCATCCACCTTTTCTTTGGCAGGGGCATCTGGTATATCAGCATACCGGTGCATGCTATGTTACCTCGTTTTAATTTCTTTTGATCCAGGGGCTCTGTATCCACTGGCGCTATTTCGTTGGAACCCGCACACAAGAGATAGTTCTCAATCTCACTTATGGCTTCTGATGCATTTTCAATTCTCTCAAATGGTCGTTCATGCGAGCTGTCAAATAGAGTGGTGTCCTGGAGTCCGTTGCGTTCAAGAAAGGTATCATGCTCCATAGATTCCAGCTCTTCAACAATTTGGTTGCATCGAGAAATATGCTTCCGCAGTTCACTAGTCAGCTTGGATAGCTTTTCCATTGAAGATAAGGCCAGTTCTCTACTCTCTAATTAATAGTACTATCAATAGTACTATAATATAAGCTTTATACGCCAGGTTGCTTTTAATTGGTTTATAAAGCACTCGGTTAAGCCTTTGTTGCAGCTTTATTGATCCACGGCTCAGCTCCGCAGCAAAGTTTTTCAAGCCATAGCTTTGCCATCCAACCTAGGCAGCTATGCTCAAGCTTTCGAATTGTTGGATAGACTTGGATCCGCATTTTAATTGGCTAGGCCGGATTCGTGCCACGTGATTTAAAACTCCCAAAACCGCCAATCAAAGAAAGAGCCAATCCTCATGTTTTTTAATCTGTTCCCTATTAATTGAGTGTGAACCCTTAGAACTATACGACAGCTTTGAGGGATAAAAATGGGAGGTTGGTATTTCTTATAAGCATTTTTTGATCCTATTTAACATACAGGGCAGAAAAGGAGGCTCGAGGGCAGCAAATGATCAACTTTGAGGTGAAACTTGGGATGAGTTTTCTTAGAACCTCTGAAACTGTATACTGTTGGATGAAGAAGATTAACTAAAATATGGGCTTAAATCCAATACTTGTTGAAATACCTTCAACAACTCCCTCCTAGGAATTCTTTCCTCGAGAAATGACTCAATAACCAAGTAGAAGATGCCACATCCAGCTAATACATTTGGATCAGGTATTCAAGTCACAAGAGGAACAAGATTCAGATAAGCCCATTCCTGCCAGCCATGAACACTATGTGGCTTCCCAGGATACTATATAACAATCTTCTTCTATATCAAATAAATTATTATTCTCTTAGTTAACTTCCCCTTTGTTTGTTTTATAAACTTCCAATCAGTATATCTTGATAGTGGTAGCACAGGCTAATTATCCACACCTACTTGATTTAAGGAAAAGTTCCTCTAAAGAAGAGAACCCAAGAAATATCCCTCACTACCAACTGAAGAATCTATGAGGAAGGACAAGGCATATCTGTGGGCTATACCATCTCCAACAATGTTCTTGTCCCCACCAAAAAATTCAACTTCCTCAGCACAAGATGAACCTTGAAACAACCTACAGCATCAGTGGTGCCTGAAGTACCATCCATTGTATTCTAGTGTCTCTATCCCAAAGAAATTGGCTTGTTTTCTGGTTTACACTAGGAAAACACCACTTTTGATTTCAAGACACAAAACTGAATCCACACAAGTTGGCTACCCCAAAAAATCTGGGCAGGAAAAATCCTGCTCCAAGTCACTGGGATTGCCACTAAATTTTTAGGGGATTTTTTTAAGCCAAACTAACCCAAGATGAGAGCTTGGACCTCTTTAAGAAACCATTCCTTGATAATTCAACACTAAATATCACTGATAAAATTATTGCCTGGGAGCTCAAGAAACTCAAAATACCAGGGACCATCAATGAGTACATTGCCACCTACAAAGGTATCTGGGGTAGAGTACCTAGCCAAACTACATCCAGTGACCCCTCCACCCAGGTGAATTTCCCTGATGGACTCACATCATACATCATGAGACACTTTGAGCTGAAGAACTGTACCAACCTCCAGGAACTCTTCTTGGAAGGGAAACATGCTGCCCTGAAAACTAACCAACTACACCCAACAGCAAAGTGCAGGGAGAGGGTGATACCTGTAACAGATACTCACCCCAACAAGCAGTCTCCTTGTATTAATAACTCTAATCCCAAAGGCAGAAAATGTAACGCTCAGGCCAACCACATGCAAACCACTGAAGACACTATTTATTTCAGGGTTCATATTTTCCTTTTTTTCTGACATTTGGTCTTTCTCTATCAATTGATTCATTTTTACAGCTTTATGTTACACCCCTT
Source organism: Entomophthora muscae (assembly GCA_014839935.2). Classification (NCBI taxonomy): domain Eukaryota; kingdom Fungi; phylum Entomophthoromycota; class Entomophthoromycetes; order Entomophthorales; family Entomophthoraceae; genus Entomophthora; species Entomophthora muscae. The sequence goes on from QTSX02004275.1 coordinate 551,889, forward strand.
ATATTTCTTCTACCCCTGGCCTTTTCCTACCTGTTCTTTGTCTTTTCATGGCCCCTGTGCTCTTCCCTGAAGCCAAGAGTTGGTTCCCAACTCCTCCCTTCTTTTCCCTTTAAAACCCTCAAAAAACTGGTTCCTGGATTAATTTTTATAACTTCCTGCTATTCTGCTACCTGCTTTTTCTCTAAGATCAGATTTTTTCATCCCCAGGCATCTAGTCAGCTTTACTGGTCCCAAATTTTTCTTGGCCTCTTGCTTTGATTGGTTTGGTGGTTTAAACTAAGGGTCACCATCTGGTAACTTTGGTCCTGCTTTACTGGATTTTGGATTGTACTCTTGGTCTGAACTGCCCTAAGGCTTGAATTGGCGCATTTGCCTCCTTATTTTTTCCTAACAAGCTTACTCAGGACATGAGCCAATTTTTACTGGGCTTTTCTCTTCTCTCTTACCAGATAATCCCCCCACCTCAGCTCTGACCTCCCCCTTAAAATCCCAACCAATCAGATCTTCCAACCTCTTACCTGCCAACATAATATCACTTGCTGCTTTCCCTTTACCACAACCACTGTTGGACCAAGAAACCCTATTTTCTGCTATGCTTGGCCCCAATCTCAAAAAATAATCTGAGATGGTTTGTTTGGACCCTAAAGTTTCAGGTTTGGTCTAAGGCTTGCTTGTGTTTTTTTATCTTAGGTTATCTGGATCATCTGGCCATCCCTGAGGTATGGTCTTATCTGATCCCATCTCTTCCCAGTTGAGTAGCTTGTATAGCAGTACCCAGTCTGGGGTGCTTGACAGATTCAACCTAGTGCCTGGCTCTGAAGGTACCCTGTCTGGGAGACCAGGTTTCCAACCTTTCATCCCCTCTTAGGCTAGGGTGTAAACTACTTTCCCAGGTCTAAGAAATTGTTTAATCCCATAATTTACCTCATATAGGCAGTTTGGAGCTTCCTTAAGATTGATCTTACCCACTTTACCTGCCTTTTTTGTGCTTAACTAGTATTAACATCTTAGGCTTTAAGATGTCAGTATACAATCATCTTCCAAGAAGTCTACAACCTTGCCTTAGGGGCATAAGCCTATGCAAAGTGCAAAAGCTGATTTTTCAATGAGATGGGATTTGGCTGTATCCTTTCTCTTAAGTGCTTGTATCCCAAGTATATTTTCAACAAGTCTCCATATCAGCTGGGCCGTTCTTGCTGGAGGGAGATTCACCAAGTCTCTTCCAGGAGAGCTGGAGCCCTCCAACACTGGATATTAAATTCAAATGGTGGAATCTTTCCCAAAAGTCAACCACTATGGACATAATATTTCACAGTTCAGGGTACCAACCTCAGCCTGTTCATTATCAACTGAACTACCTATGCTTTCTTATCCAGTGGTGTGGAGAGGTCTTATGCTCCTTTTTAGAAGAACTTTCTCTGTGCTGCAATAACAGCTGTAAAGATTGTTGGAGAATTTTGGAGCTACTCTGACAGTACCCCAACCTTAATACACACCCAGCTACTTGGATCAACCTGATAAAGGAAATGTGTATTATGTTGAGTACAACAGCTCTTGTGGGCTTTTTAGGCGCAGAGGAATCAGGGCTCTGTTCAACAGCTGGCACATATTTTATAGGCAATCAGTTATAGAATACTGTGACCTTCTTCAACACCTGCTTTCTTTTTACTGCTCTATAGCATGGCAGCTCTTTGTTGTTGGCATTTCCACCTTTACTTATATAAGGTTTGTAGCTAGTTTCAAACACTACATGGGCCTTCTGTATCAGGCTTTATGGAACCAACTCCTGAAATTAGATGTTTAGATACACCAAAGAAACAGGATTGGCTTGCTTATTGTTCACTGTTTATGGCATAACAGCTTTGATAGCCTTCTTGAATAGTGTTGGTACCTTTGGGGTTATTCTAGTATTTCTCTCAGCCCAAGTGGCCTGAGATGGATTTTTTTCTGTTCAACTTCAACCTTGTATACTATCTCTTTGTTGCCTTATTGAGTGGGCACCTGTGTTGTGCTCACTCTGGTTTTTGGCCTGCAATTGTGCCCCCTGACTGCTAAGTGCACTGGCTGCACTGCATATCTGCTGTTGTGCACCTTCTATTTCAATATGGAATGAATTCCTGAATCAAGTTGATAAAGTTGAGGCTATAATTCTATGGTCTGGTTTTATATATATACAGCTATTAAATTATAATTGATCCCACATATCTGCATGTCTAAAGGGTCTTATATCTCAACCGGTTGTTTCTGGGTTTATACACCCCTTTTAAAATGTATAACTTACCTTAAAGCATATTTCCCAGAATTCACACCAGATTCAGACACTTAGAACACTTTTTATACAAATAATTTTTTGGATCATGGACATTATTTTATATGGCTGGGTAGCACTGCTGCATACACCCTATTTTACAGCAACTGACTGGAGATTTCTGCTTATTGTGTTGCCACACTTCTTTTTATTTGGCTTAAGCTTTTACCCTCTTCAACTGGGTTAACTTTTCACCAATACACATAGTAAACATACTTACATCAAGGACAGCTGAAGCTATTTTTTTGTAATTTTATGGATTCTTTGATGTATCTTGATTGTTCTCTTATAGCATCTGAGCTGTTTGTTGCTTTATTGAGTTGCTATGCCTATCAAGGCTCAAAATACCCGTTGATATAGTATAATTTTCCCACTGGTGCTTGGATCTTGTTTAAATTTGAGTTCATTTTCTTACATATGACTAAATATTTGCTTATAGTTGTGTCTTTGAGAACTACTGCACCATGAAAAGCACTTATTTAATCTTAATGGGGTATAAGATTCTCTGTTGTTATTTTTCTAGATTCATAAGCTGCAATAAGGTAGGTAACCTTATCAGTTTGATGCAGCAACTCCTCCTATAAACATAGCCAAAATAACTGTTTACAGATTTTGGTTGCCATTAACTAAGGGGTCTTGTATTGACTGTTCCTTGAAAAACTATTTTTTGGTTCTTAGAAATTTTGTTCTCAAATAGGGTTTGCTTGAATTTTATGTTTTCCCAGTGATTTTCTAAATGGGAGCAGAAAAATGCTACAATTAGATATGAAACATCATCATTATTAATATATTAATAAGGAAGTTTAGAGTTCTGATATTTTCTTGGGGATGGTATTTATTGAATCAAACAGTTTTTTAGGATCTATATGTATATCTTTTTCCCTAAAATTTTTCTGTCAGGACTGAGAATTTAAGTCTCAACTGATACTTCCTATTTTGTTGATTTTTATGCTGAGACTTCTGTTTGTTTGTTTCTCCTTTATCATCTTTGGCCGCCTATATTTCTGTAAATACTGAAATATTTTGGCCCAAACTGATTTCAGCCAAAAGCCATCAATTCCAGCTTTCAGAAGCTTACTCCTGATAATATATTTTTGATTCAAAATTATGAGTTAATATTGCTTAAACATAATCCCCTCATCATCTCCTTTTCATAGAATCATGTATAAAAACCCTTACAGTTCTATTATTACAAGCAATTCAATCCCTCCTGTTTAGGCTAATCAATAAAATTATTGTCTCAATTTGAGCTGTATCCTTTTTATCCTTGGGAAATAGTAATTTTTTGGTGATGGTTGAGCATAGGCTTTGATACAACTGCAGCTGTTGTTGAAAAAGTCTGAAGTCTTACAGCTTCTCAAGAAGTTAAACTATTGTTAGAATATTGCACATTTAAATTATTTGGTTGATAGAATTTTTTTTGAAAATTCTTTTAGCATGGTGCAAAGCTCATTATGGTGCTGCACCTTGGTTGGGCTATAGACTATGATGCTGTCTAGGTATACCAGCAAATTTTTATCAAAGTACTTGAATAAAACCTCATTGATATATATTTAAAAAATGTTGAGTGTTCATTTAATTCCATAGAAAATTACCACACATTTAAAGACTACATGATGAATCTATAATGCAGTTTTTAGGATATATTTATTTTTATCTCTGATTAAGTTGTACCCAGTGGTCACACATTTCAAAATTAGTTGATACTACTTAATGCATCAAATAAGTTTATTTTGGATTTGAAACTTTAAATATATTAATTTAAAAAAATGAATGTTTTAAATGATAAATATATTTTATTGATTTTAATCTTATTTACCATATTCCCTAGGGGTTGGCCTATAAATTTTCCATTGAATGCCAAGTGTGTGATAGCAATTTCCAGAGGGATCAAGTTTGTTCTGTACCCACATTATTTCTTAAAAAGCCAAGGTCCTAATTTAGTGAAATACACAGTCTTAGAAAGATTTCAATTTTACCTCCTAAAAGAAGGAAATTTTGAATCCAGTCCAGAATGATATGATACAACCCTAGCATCAAAGAGCTCATCAGTTTGTGATAAGTATATCAGCTCTTCAAAGTTATTCTTTAAAAAATTGGTAATCACTTACTAGGCACAGTGATACATTAATTTTTCTACAAAAAATTGCAGCTTTGTAGGGTGATTTTGAAAGGCAAAGTAAACCAGTTTCAAGTGCTTCCCTGAGGCATTTTCCAAGGATGTCATGCTTTTTAAGGGACAAAAGTTAGATTTTTCTTTCCTTGGCCAAACTTCTTTTTAACTAGCTTAGATTTTTACATCAATGTGACATATTCTGAAAAGCTCCCTTAAAAATCCAGGTTATTTTTATTAGGGGATGTTGATAAGCCTTATTTTTATTAGTTATAGAGACTATGCGGAAGCATACAGCTTAGTATTTGAACATATTTCAATTACTTTTACCAGACAGTCCTCCTAAGTTAGTATTTTAGTGACCCTTTTAAAGATGAAGTCACTTAATAGTGATTTAATTTTCTATAGTATATGAAATAATACACTCCCCTTTGTTTTCTGTAAGTGTCAAGATTACATAAACCACATGTAAATTGTTTTTTAGTCAGTGACATCTAAGAAAAATGCAGAGGGGAAGTAATTAATGGATATAAAGATAATTTTATTGGAAAAAATTGGCTTTTAAACTAAATTCATTGTGGCTTGATCTAACTAATATCAAAGGATCAATTATTATTGGAGGTAAGATAGTGTGTGGCAGATAATCATGTTACTGAACTATCTTAGAAGCAAAGGAGAGGATAAATATCTATAAATGAAAGGACAGGGTTTGAATTCAACCCCTTGCCACCATTAAATATCAATGACAAGGTCATAATGGGTAAATTTTATCATTGAGACTCAACTGGTGCTATTAATGATCATCATTTATATATTGAATGGGTTGATCTTCTGATAGACAGGAAGCAAGTAGCCATCAGAAAGTTCTACCTTCTCTATACTACCAGGTTCTGTGATTAATTTTAATTTTAACCACATTTTTGTTCTCTAAGAACCTGTCTGCTTCAGAGTATTTGAGCACTATTTTTTAAATACTAAATCAGAAAAACAAGGAATTATTTTTTGATGTTGGTAGTTGAAAAGAGTATCTGTTAGAACCATATTTTCAGATGATTCTGTCACAAATAAGAAGAGCTCAAGATCTGGTTTAAAAAATGAGAATTTGGTTGTTTTAGAAGCAACAGAAACAACAGGAATAGCAACAGGATCTATTGGAATTAATTTGTATTATTCAAGGACAAAATTCAAACTCGGAACCTTTTTGGTTGACTCACTAGGAACTGTTCAAAAGTGTGCTTCAAATAGAGAGTTTCAAATTGAGCGTAAAATTGAAGAGAATACAGAATCCAGCCAATCAGAGTTCCTGAAACTTGACAGTAAAGTTGGCAGCTGTTTAAGCCTTGAAACAGGCTCCAAAAACCATGATATTGAGTGTATAAACTCTATTTCATATATAGAGCTTAAAACTGATATAATTTCAGTTTCAGGTGAGGATAAATATTTTAAAAAGTACTTTAAAACTGATTAATCACAGTTGAAACAGTTGATATAGGTTGAAGAAGTTAATTAATTCTCCTGTTCTGTTAAGATATTGATGCAACAGTTAAAATTTCCTTCCCAACTCCATATTTCCTTCAGTATATAAACTTCAGAGCTTTGTTTATATTCTTTGCTCAATCAATAAAGAATTTAAACCTATTATCCTCCTTTATTTTTTGTAAGACTCTTGGAATATCCATGAAACCGCCCAATCTGTCCCCTTCTTGGGGAATTGGGCTCAAATAGATTATTCTAATCTTGTTTTGTACTCTAGTACATTCAGCTGTTCAAATGGAAACTTGCCCGGGATCTGGGACAAACACGGAATACTGTGATAATGAAAAGTGGGCCCCAGTTGTACCAGGCAGATAGTATACCACTTCCTTGTTCTCTTCAAACCTGCCCACTAAACAGAAAACTAAATCTGTGACCTCTAATCCTTTGCCCATTAGTCTTTCCTGTATGTTTGCTTCTGCTTCCTTGCTTGCGTACCTAGGCGCCTATGCCTTCCTGGGTCAATTCAATCCCTTATTGGGCAGATACCAAATCCTTGGGGAATTATTACACTTAGGCATGGTATCAGTGCCAATTGGTTCTATGATCACAGGTTTGAATCCTTCTTCTCTAATTCATCATGTTGGGAAACTGTTTCCAGAAGGGTGATTTCCTGACAGTATCAGTATCTGGAGGGTAACCTGAAGATGATGCTGCTGTCTAAAGTTTAGGGGGAACTTCAAACATGGTAATTACAAACTGTTGTTAGATATATGAGCTTGAATTTAATATTGGGTTGACTTTCTCTTTTACAAAATCTCACCTAATGTGTGTTCTTCTGGCTTAATTGTATATAAATTGCTCTTAGCTGCTAAGATAGGCTTCTTAAGACTCCTGTATGTTTTTTGGCTTTATCCAGGAGTAAAATGTTACAGCATATTCAATTGATTTCTCCTGGGAAATCATTTCCCAAATAATTGACCCAGCCACTGAATATTTAATGGCACTATTGCAACACACACCATGATGTATGACAACCAGGTATCCAAATCCTATGAGAAACACTACTTTGTCACAGATCCAGTCCTGAGGAAAATAAAATTATATATGATGAAGTATTTTTAAAGGTTGAAAACCAATCAAAATAGAGCCTACAGGGAGTCATCATCATAATATTTACCAATTAACCCAAAAATTTGCACTGCCCCATAAACAAGGAGAATTTCTGAAAGGCAAGGTATACATCTGATTATCCCAAACCTTACCAAGTAGTCCAAGAACAAACAATGGGAGGTGGTGACCTTGGCTCCTCTTTGACCTTTTAAATATTGGCCTGAACATATAGATAACCCCAAGTAGAATTTATGGGCTCCTTTGTGGAAATAGACTTATTATTAAAATTTTCCTAAGTGAAGTATGATTCTAGAAACATGAACTACAACAAGGAACATGATTTTTGCTGTTTCATGTTGCAATATTAAAAATAAATCTCTGCTACTGATTATCTGGCTATAAAAATGTAGAAAAACTAAGCTTTTAATAGAGTTTGAAGTTTGTTGTAACAACTTTCCAGCTTGATATTTAGGCAAATTTATACCCTATCCTTTTCATTACTTTTTCTTTGGTTGACTGAATGTCTGTATTTTCTCTCTTGTAAATCCAAAGCTACCCTGCTGCATGTTCTGCAGACTAAAAAAATAAGCATAATAAATAGAAATAGGGGTACCTGGCAAGTGTGGTGGTTCTAATTTATAGACAAGTATTGGCTCTTGTTGCTTAACTTCTTGAATTTAATATCTGATTGGTGATAGTTCTTGGGAACTGTATTTGGGTGGAGGATTGTCATCATTGTGGTAGTGGCACGGAAATGAGTATGGTTTAATTGGCTTTTTTTCTCATTTCCATGTCCATTGGAGCCTGTGGGTTTATAGTTTGCATTGCTGCTGTTGTTCCCAGGGGGTGGTCAATTGGAACACCCGGCTGGATGAGAGTCCTTGGGCCTCTCTTACTTTCCAGTTTGTGCCTTGTGGAGGGTGTTGGAAGTTTGTTCTTCTTTCTCTGCCTCACAGTACAGGCTTTGCAGATTGGTCACTTGGTCCAGGTTTACGTGCCTCATTAAATGTGACTTGAGTGTGTTGTAGTACATGAGGTGGGTAGCTGGAGTGTCAAAGGCCATGTTGGAGGGAGCACATAGTTGGAGTTCCTTGTAGGCGCAGGTGAGCTCCTTCACAGTGCCAGTCTGGGTTAGGTTCTTTACTTGGTGTATGATCATAATTGTGGTGTCTTTTAGCACAAATCTTGCCAAAAAGTCTTGTTTGAAGGTGTCCCAATCCTTCTCTGTATGTTCTTCATGCCACTTGTTGCACCAAGTGCCAGCATCATGAGTCAGTTGATTGAAGACTTCTGCAATCCAGAATTGTTGCAGGCATTCCATTTGGGCCAGTTTGCTTTGGGCAGATTGAATTCATGCAGCAGCAGTGTAGTTGTTGGCCCCAGAAAAGGATTCCAGGGCCACATTCCAAAGTCTCTGGGCTACGTAAGCTGGCATAGTGTTTTTGCCAGTTGCTTGAGGTATAGCAGAGGGAGCCTGGAAGAGCCCCTGTGCTAACAGGGCATTGAATGCAGGGAGCAGGATCACCATGTTCCAGTAGAGGACAAACCCACCAGGTATCTTGGCACCAGGTGTGTACAGTGTCCAGTATACCAGGAGGCCATGTATGATTCTATTGAGGATTTGTTGACCATAGCAAGTACAGGCAACAGGTAGAATTTTGGGGGGTGAAGTAGGATGAAAAACCTACCTGTGCTACCAATGTTGTAACTGTGAAGTTTTAGCAGAGTTACAAGGGGAAAATATTTAGAAACTAGATAATATTCTTTATTGAGAGATAATGATTATATAGTTAATGTGAGTCATTGATAACAGGAAAATGATTGTGTTGATCACATGGTTGGATGGCAAAGGGGGTGGCTTGATTCTGGTATTAAGTCAAGCGCCAAAACAAGGTATCCACCATAAGGGATCATCATTTGTTCATGTTGTTGGATTTGGGAATTTGAGTCAACTTCCTAGTCTGGCTTTGAGTGCCTGGATAATTGTATTGCGGGTCACTAACCTGCTTACTTGGAACCTTGCTGGTGGGTTGAGCCTGCTGTTTCAACATTATGATCAAGTTTGACCCATGTAGTGATTTTTTTAGAGATTATGGATGATTCTGCACAAGTTTGACTTTTACTTTTAGCCCAGAATTTTTATCTGGGTCCAAGTTTAAGTTCAAAGCTGTTTGGCTTCAATTTTTGTTATTCAAAACAAAAATAAACAAGTTCTGTTTCCTGAAGGTAGTTTCATCGGTTTCAAGTGTTCTAACAATTTGACATTCTCTAGGATAATTTAATGTTCAAAACTGGGTCTGGGGTTGGATTTTTGATTGAAATGCTTTTTTCTTTTGAAATTTGTTGTGTTGAATCATTGCCTTTATCTTTTTAATTACTTTTAATCTGTGGTTTTATCTTTCCAGGTTTTTCCTTGTGTAAATGATCTTATATAATTTGATCCTTGCTGTGAGGTATAAAATCCCTTGTATACTTGGACAAGCCTCATGACTTACATGAACAATATGTGGCTTCTTATGATACTACATAGCATCCTATTTTCATATCAAATACGTATCATTATGATCTTAAATTCCCTCTTTGTAAAGTTTTTTAAACTTATCAGAAGTATATATTCAACAACAGGCTTCTGGGGACAATCAGCCTTATTTCATATCTTCTCTCAAGCAGCCACAGAGTATCTATGTAAGATCTTTACAGTACCAAAAACAGCTCATTTTATTATAGGTGCCTTTGATATGATGAAGTTTAAATTATCTCTTTTTGTTGAGTATGAGGCTTTAAACCATCCCAGAAGACTAAAAAATTAGAGCATCTCATAAAGCTTACTTCCATGGGTTCTAAACTGTGCAGTACCTCAAAGTATCCAACAGGTTCCTTAAAGCTTCCTGTGATATAAGATTGATCATTTTTATTTTCTTTGGTAAAAATGAACAGATTTTTGATAAATCTTTCTGTAAAGGTGTTATACAACTTGCCCTAGGCTTATTTTGCTGATCATGGCTCCATATTATTCAGCTGACTATACTGCTCCAGGATCTTGGGTTTCTCAACTACCCCATAAATCCAAAAGCAGCAAGAATGCTCCATATGGTTTAGAGCTTTTGGGTAGTGTACAGCATAGGTTAGTGTTACTGGTTTTTGAGCCTTAAAGGGACTCAAGTCTTTAGTGTAGAGAGACAGCAATGTTTAAGGGTATTATATCATGATCTGTTAATGATATTTGTGTTATGTGGCCTCCTGAAGCAGGGATGGTATTAGGTTGAGAATCTGGGCTCAGGAGTCTATTACAGGAGGTTAAGCCATCCAGGACTGCTGCTTTTACTGCATGAAGTTATCATCCTTTAAAGAGAACATACATAATGAGTTGATAGTGTGCTTCTGGCACTCAAGTGTAGAAGGCATTTTTCTGGTTGGTGGAATCTAGATGACCCACAGTGCTAATAATACTTTAACAATTTCCCAAACAACATTTACATTAAGAAGAATGAGATAAAAGGATATAAGTGGTGCTGGTTTTATTGGGAAAAGGAGGGGATTTATATACCTGCCAAGAGTGGTCTGTAATGTCACAAGTGACAAACTCCTATTGAAAATGCTTACTGGAAAGCCTCAACTATGGTATTCAAACCCTGATACCCTGCGGGCTGGCAGCCCGCAGGACCAGCTGCCCATAGATTTTTGGGTTTGAACCAGAGCAGGATTTGACTTTGGGAAATCCTCTAAGGCTTGATGAGTCAAAATCACCTACATCAACGCTCCCCATGTTGAAGGTTCCTGATAACTCAACCAATCAGCAGGCGGGTCTAGCCATAGAACCTGAAATAGCTTGGGCCACCACAGAAGAGTAAACAAAGAAACTTCCTATATAACGTGGGCCGCCCAGAGATGACCAACCCCACGGCCTGACAAGGAAATTTGAGTATTCTCAGTTCAAACCAGCTAATGAAATAACTCCTGTGATGGATGCTACCAAGGACTGGAAAAACCTGGTGAACAGTAACACCCAGGCCAAAGAAACTTGTAAAAGTTTACCCATGACAGATGGGCATACTTATACCCTGGAATGCCAGGAAGATGCCCATTGCCATTCTTGCAATAAAGTGACATGAACCTTTGGTTCAACCAGGTTATTCCATACTTGTTATTAGTTCTAATTCGTTTACAGTCTACTTCCTGTGGTCCCGTACCTCACACCCATCCACCCCAAGAAACCGCGGACCAGCTGTCCAACCTTTATCATCCACCAGGAGCTCTCTTTGGCCCAGTACACTTCACCAAGTACCCATCCAACCCTGCTTATTTGGAGCTTACCCTAGAGGAAATCTTAATCTATGACCCCGAGGCTAGAACTAGAGAGACAGAGACCATGTACAGAGAGGGTACCAAGATTACCTGGCCCCCTCTGCTATTCTGCAACAAGTACAATTATCTGCCCTCATATTTGGTTCCAATGACACCACCCCACACTCCACGGTCCAACCTCCCGCAAGAATCTGTTGCTGCCAATGAATCCCCTTCCACCCAGATATTTGGAGTGCTGTATATCACTCTTACCGGCTTGATTGATTCTATGGTGCCTACAAGCAGACCTTGGGCACTCCTGGTCAAATTATTATCTTATATTGTAAAGTTAGCCCCAATCCTGTGGTGGGCCTGCCCTGCCTGCCCTGCAGGCTGTCTGCCTGCAAGTTCCCAGGAACCCCCCACTGGCTGGATCCCTGACATTATGGCAATCTACCTTAAACACGGTAACCTGGACCCCAAGATATTGATAACTCTTGGGGCATCTTGTATGCTACTTTTATTGATTTCAGCTTACTATGCATACAAGCTAGCTACCAACCTAATTGCATCATCAATCCAACAACAAACCAGTACAGAACCAAAAGACGCCTTGCTTGGTGTCAAGAAGACCAAGACCCCAAACTTGCAGGTTCAGAACATTATAGTAAATCAGACCACAACCAAGGTAGACATGCTGCAGATGGGGAAGGCAACCCTAGAAGAAGCCAGAAGAGTCATGCCAGTCCTCTGTCTCCATTTTCAGGCCAACACAAACTCATATTCCAACGACACTGAGAAAGTCCTTGGAGTGGCCTCCATGATCTCTGGTGATGCCTTGTACTGGTTTGGGAAAGCCACTGCCACAGATGTTGAGTTCTTCCTGGACTACTCCCAATTTGATAGTGAACTGATGGTCACTGGCAACAACCAAGACACCCGCCATCACGCCCTCATCAGTTTTCTAGATATCAGACAAGGACCATGCACTCTACAATCCTATACTGACAAGTTCCTGAAACTGAAAGCCAGAACCCAACTAAAGGACAAGTTATCAGCCATCTTGTACCTCCAAGGAGCCTGCCCTGCCTTGAAAGAGCTCATTAAGCACCACCACCCTACGCTTGGCCTAGAAAAATTACTCCTTTTGTGTAGAGGGTTGAGCCTTAACCAGGAAGGCGCCCCCTCTTACACTCAGCGCATGAACCGAGTCCCGACGCCCAACAGACCAGTAATGTCCCCTGATGAGCTACAACACCACTATTGTGAAGGGTTGTGTCTCTAATGCCACAAACCCAGCCACCTCACTAAGGCTTGTCCCAAGAAGAGTGGTCCTATGGTTTCCTTGGCACAAATAAACACCTCCACCCAGTCTTACAAATTTATCCAAGTTGAAGCAAAAACACTCACAAAATCCCAGACTTTTGAAGATTTCATTGATACTGGAGCTGAGGAGAGCTTTATTGACGCCACCCTTGCAAAGGATCTAGGACTAAAGGTCACCACTGAAGTTGTCAAAGTAATCATGGGAAACAGCTCTCACAACTTGGGATTCAGGTGTACAGCCAATTTGCCAATGAAAATTAATCAGAACACCTACCCAGAGTTCCCCATCATCCTGGAGGGACTTCCCCACCCCTTGATCCTAGGAGACTCCTGGTCACAAAGACACAGCGCTATCCTAAATTTCTGTAATCAAACAGTTTCCTTGAAGGGAGACAATTTTTGTGATGTGGTGCCATTCTAGCTGGGTCCAACCAGTAAAAGACCCAACAAACTCCTGACCCTGAAAATGGAACCCAGTGTGAGGATCTTACCTGTCTCTTTAGAGAAGTGGAACCACGTCTTCAGCAAGGAAGCAGCAAACCATCTCCCTAGCCACTCAATCTACAACCACGCCATAGACCTGTTACCAGGAACCTAACCACATCACAGACCCATCTACAGCTGCAATCATTATGAACAAGTAGCCCTGAAGACATACCTAGAGGACATGACAAAAAAGGGTTCATCTGGGTGTCAAAGGCCCCTTGCTTGTCACCCATGCTGTTTGTAGGGAAGGAAGATGGCAGAATGTGTTCCTGTGTGAACTACCAGAAACTGAACAACATTACAGTGAAGAACTGCTATCCCATCACCAACACTGATGACCTTTGTGATGTACTGACTAGAGCCCAGGTGTACTCAAAAATTGACCTGAGAGACGCCTTCAGCCAGATAAGAATCAAAGAAGGAGACAAATACAAGACAGCTTTCAAAACCAGATATGGGTTGTACAAATACCTAGTTATGCTGTTTGGCTTGTGCAATGCCCCCAGTACTTTCCAAAGAATGATCAACTCTGTCCTAGGCAAGTACCTTGACCAATTCTGTGTTACATATTTGGACAACATCTTCATATACAGCAAATCACATGAAGAACACCTCCAACACCTTGACCGTATACTGGAGAAACTCTCACAAGCCAACTTACACGCCAAGCTGAAAAAATGTGAATTCTTTCAATCTGAAGTCAAATTTCTGGGATATGTGGTGAAGACTGGCAGGTTTTCTATGGCGCAGGACAAAGTGGAAGCAGTGACAGCCTGGCCAGTACCCAAATGCAGAAAGGATGTGAGAAGTTTTTTGGGCCTGGCAAACTATTGCAGGTATTTCATCCAAAAAATTCTCAGATTACGCTACCCCTGACCCGTCTTTTCTCTGACAAGGTCCAGTTTGTCTGGACTGAGGAGTGCACCTCCGCGTTTGAGGCCCTAAAACTTGCGTTCACCTCCGCTCCTGTCCTGGCAATGCTTGACCCATCTAAACCTTTTGTGCTGGAGACAGATGCGTCCAACTTTGCAGTGGGCGGGGTCCTTCTTCAGGAAGGAGGGGATGGTATGCTACATCCTGTAGCATATTACTCCAATAAGATGCTACCAGCTGAAGGGAACTACTCAATATACAACAAGGAGATGCTAGCTATAATGAAGACATTGAAGCATTGGCGCAGGTACTTGTGCGGTGCTGAACATCCGGTAAAGGTTCTGACAGACCACAAGAACTTAGTTTACTTCTTCAAACCACGCCAGCTGAACCAACAGCAAGCAAGATGGGCCTTAGAACTGGCCAACTACACCTTGACCATAGACTACAAGCCAGGGAAAGTGAATGTGGTACCAGACGCCTTGAGCAGGAGAGCCGACCTGATTCCCTCCTCTACAGAAATCAAGGACTGCAACACCCATACACTACTAGACCCTGCCAGCCTAGGAATAAAACTGAATTACTTGAAGATTGCCGCCAGCAAACCCAACATGATAAGAGCTCAGAAACAAGACACCTATTTAACCAAACTAGTCAAAGACCTGACAAAGGACCAGGATTGCCATCACTCAAAGAAAAGATACTCCCTGAAAGACGCTACCCTGCTACTCCACAACAGAATCTACATACCCAAAGGCCCAACCCAGACAAACATATTGATTGAACACCACAATTCAGAGATGGCTGGCCACCCTGGTAGACAAAAATCCCTCTTAAGTATCAAGCGTAACTATGCATGGCCAGGCATAGACAAGGAAGTAGCTTCCTACACCAATAGTTGCAAAACCTGCGGAAGAACCAAGATGCATTGCTCAAAGCCAGAAGGACTATTGAGGCCTCTGGACATCCCTGCTAGACCCTGGAAGTCAGTGTCAATGGACTATATAGTAGAGCTCCCACCTTCAAAATCCTTTGACACAATCCTAGTCATGGTTGCTGCTTCAAAAAAATGATGTACTTCCTCCTGACCACTACCCATTGCACAGCAGCTGAGACTGCCAGACACTTCCACAACCACATCTTGACACAACACGGCACTCTGGAAGAAATCATCACCAACCAAGGACCCCAGTTCACTTCCCACTACTGGACCCAAGTGATGAAGGACCTTGGAATAAAATGTTGTGTGTCAACCTCCTACCACCCACAGACGGACGGACAAACTGAATGGGTCAACCAAATCTTGGAACAATACCTCCAATGCTACATCAATGCAGACCAAGACAACTGGGCAGAGATGTTACCCATGGCGCAATACATCTATAATAGCAAAGACCCCACATCCACGGACATGTCCCCCTTCAAGGCCAACTACATGTTTGATCCATCATGGGACCCTAGCATTGGTAGCAAGGAACAGAATACAGCAGGACAAACTTGGATTGAACAAATACATACCACCCAAGAAACCTTCCTAAGGAACTTGACCTGCGCCGTTAAGACCTACAGGGTGTTTGCTGACAAGAAAAGAGTCCCCAGAAAACCTCTGGAGATAGGTAACAAAGTTTATCTTGACTCACAGAACGTTCCCCTACATGTACCCAGTAAGAAGCTAGCTCACCGCTGCTGTGGCCCTTACAAAATTATAAATCAAATAGGAGAAGTGATGTACAAACTAGAACTGCTGCCTACTTGGAAAATCCACAATGTCTTCCACCAATCATTGCTATTCAAGAAAGAAGAAATCTCCCTTCCCCACCAGAAAATCAAGACCAACCCCCCGCCCATCCAGTAGAGACGCACAACCAAATACAAAGTGGAGTACATCCATGGACACTGCCTCCACTACAAGACCCCACATTACTACGTCAAATGGGTAGGTTACCCCCCCCCCAAGAGAGCACCTGGGAACCTGTCTCTAACCTGCCTAATGCACACAGAGCCATACAGCAATACTTGGACAAGAGGGCTAGGAAGGAGGAGGGCAACGGGAGTGAAGGGGATGATGTCACAAGTGACAAACTCCTATTGACAATGCTTACTGGAAAGCCTCAACTACAGGATTTGAACCCTGACACCCTGTGGGCCGCCAGCCCGCAGGACCAGCTGCCCGCAGATTTTTGGGCTTGAACCAGAGAAGGATTTGACTTTGGGAAATCCTCTAAGGCTTGATGAGTCAAAATCACCTACATTGACGCTCCCCACATTGAAGGTTCCTGTTAACTCAACCAATCAGCGGGCGGGTCTAGCCATAGAACCTGAAATAGCTCAGGCCACCACGGAAGAGTAAACAAAGAAACTTCCTATATAACGCAGGCCGCCCAGAGATGACCAACCCCACAACCCAACAAGGAAATTTGAGTATTCTCAGTTCAAATCAGCCAATGAAATAACTCCCATGATGGATGCCACCAAGGACTGGAAAAACCTGGCAAACGGTAACACCCAGGCCAAAGAAATTTGTAAAATTTTACCCATGACAGATGGGCATACTTATACCCTGGACTGCCAGGAAGATGCCCATTGCTATTCTTGCAATAAAGTGACATGAACCTTTGGTTCAACCAGGTTATTCCATACTTGTTATTAGTTCTAACTCATTTACAGTCTACTTCCCGCGGTCCCGTACCTCACACCCATCCACCCCAAGAAACTGTGGACCAGCCGCCCAACCTTTATCATCCACCAGGAGCTCCCTTTGGCCCAGTACACTTCACTGAGCACCCACCCAACCCTGAGTATTCAGAGTTTACCCTAGAGGAAATCTTAATCTATGACCCCGAGGCTAGAACTAGAGAGACAGAGACCCTGTACAGAGAGGGTACCAAGATTACCTGTCCCCCTCTTCTATTCCGCAACAAGTACAATTATCTGCCCTCATATTTGGTTCCAATGACACCACCCCACACTCCACGGTCCAACCGCCTGCAAGAATCTGTTGCTGCCAATGAATCCACTTCCACCCAGATATTTGGAGTGATGTATATCACTCTTACTGGCTTGATTGATTCTATGGTGCCTGCAAGTGTTGGGCAGTCCTGGGCAAATTGTTATCTTATATTGTAAAGTTAGCCCTAATCCTGTGGTGGGCCCTCCCTGCCGGGCCTGTGGGCTGTCTGCCCGCAAGTTCCCAGGAACCCCCCACTGGCTGGATCCCTGACATGTAAGGTGGTTCTTAAAATAAAGGTAGTGATGCTGTATCATGTGTAGGTAGCTGATCCTTTTCTGCATGAGTGGAAATATTTGTTGTGGTCCTTTTAAGAAAGATGCATAAGGCCCATGGAGCCCAGTTCCCATCCTGAAGGAGAGTATCACCAGGACGCCATCCAGAGACTAGCTGGTATTTCCAATCTGAAGGGATCTCTAAAGGGGGAAAGACACAAGAAGTGAGGAAAGTACCCATGGATGGCTGAGACAACTGTCCCAGAAACAATCCAGAGGGAATTTCCTGATGGCACTGGACTATTGCCCTGAGAAAGGGGAGCAAGGACAAGAAGAGGAGACATACCTACACCATGAGAGTCAACAGAACCAGGGCCAGACAGGTCTGTTGCCTAAGGATTAGGAGCCCAGGCAAGAGAAGGATAAGGTAGCAAGTCTTGAGTTCCAGGCAAAGTTTATGCTGAGAGGTATTCAGGAAAGCAGGAAATAGCACTAACTGAGACATTCAATATAGTGACAGCTTTTAATAGAAGGAGATTAGATCACCTTTCTGGCAAGAGGTGGAGAAAGAACCAAATCTATCAGGACTGCTACAATATTGTGCAAGCAGGTGTGTGGAGAGGCATTTTCAGAAACAGTTTTTCTATCAATTTTGAAACAGTGCTGGTTAATTGCAGGAGCCAGCTCTTCATCTCTAAGCAAGATGGGGAGTGCTGCAGGAAGTTTTTGAGTGCAGGATAAACACTGAAGCCCAGTGGTTTGACTAAACAGGCTGTATATAAGGGGAGATACTAGGGGAACTGTTTTGCGCTTGAAACTAGGAGCCAGGACAATCAGAAGAAGAAGCAGGTTCAGATCTCATCCTTGAGGATTTCTGCTTGTTTTAAAGTAAAAGCTTTAGTAGGAGCCACTAAAGATAAGCTTAATATATGAATTAAACTGACTATTTACTATAAGCTTTAAAACACAAGGCTTTTAAATCCTGCAACTTTAAAGCTTAAAAATAAACAGATGAGGGAAGGGCAAGGGTCTGGTGTAAGTTCCTTTCGAAAGAAAAGTAAAGTAATCACCAAACTTTATTTGAAAATGAGTAACCAAGGGGCTTAGAGCCCCTACTCACTTTTTTATGGTGGGAAGGATGATCACTATTATCTGGATTGGATTTACTTGCAGAGGTTTTCCACCTGAAATTAGGAATATGGGAAGTTTTGGCAAAACCAAGTTGTTGGAGAGACAACCCATGGTTCTATTGATATATCCTATGTCATTCTTGTTGGTAGGGGATGTGAGGTTGGGAAAACATTGTGGAGCTTCTTAGTTGGCTAGGACATGATGTCTTCAAATGAGGGCTTAACTTAATTGATTAAAGCATTCCTTTTGACAGGGATTAGTCCCAGGTTAGGGGCTATCACCTTGGGGGAGGGTGCAACAGAATTGTGGAAATATGCTAGCACATATTTCTCCTCCACTCTATGCATCAAGTCTTCTAGCTTGGAGAGGGGCTGGGTAGGCTTCCCAGGGCGCTTCTTGGTTTGTCTAGGGTGAGATTCCCTATCAAATGCCAGAGGGGGCAGGAACTTTACCCACTGGGAGCCATTGTTAACAGGGCTGATATTGGTTAATGCCCATTTTGGTAAACATAGAGTTGGGTCCTGACCTGATCTATGGTCAGGAAAACTCATCACAGCATTGTTTAGATAAATAACTGTTGTGTACTAAATTTGGAATAAAGGTTTATCATAAATTTTCAGGATCTATGAAAAGTTTTTGCTTTAGTTGCTATGTTAAAGGCAAAATGCCATGTTCAGGTTATTCAAAATATTCAAGAGCAGCCTAGTGGTAAAGGTGCTTGTCTTGTTTAGCTGTTACTAAATTGGCAATCAATATTTCAAACAGCAGTGTTTTATTTATGGCTAAGACCAGCTTAATAGAATAAATTTAAGCTTGGTGTAAAGGGATAGGTTATTTGCTAATTTGGTCATTAAAATACTTTGAATAAAAAAGTTGTACCATTTTTATATGTAGAGGTTTAAACTCTTTTTGATATATTAATTATGTAGTTTCATATCAATTTAGATTTTAGACTGTATGCAAACAGCGATGTCAAGCCTTGGAGATTATTTTGGATTTTACAAGTTTCGAGTTTACCAAGCCATATGTGGTGGGCACAACCTTGAAGGAATGCTATTCTGGAATCAATTCACTCAGAATGTCTATTGGAATAAGCACAGTTCTAAACTCAGCTTTAAGCTTGGCAGTCTTCAATCTAAGTTTAATTTGTTCCACCTTGCTCCATCCAATTCCTGTTGCTTGACCATTAAACTCATTGTACCCGAGCACTTCATAAAAAACCCACCTTAAACCCAAAGCATTAGTGTAATTTTTTTAAAAAAAACAATGTCTTCTAGCAGGTAATTGTAGTCTAAATACAGATTCTTATTTTATGTAGGGGCCGCGGCTTAAATGGAGGCAATAATGAGTATCGGGGAGGAAGTACAATGGATTCTCTCCTGCTGGAAACTCAGAATGATGTTAGAATGGAGGAACTCGCAGATAAAATTTCTCAGCTTCATTCAGTAAGTTTTTTATTCGAAGAAGCTTATACTCTCTATTGATTCATGCTACTGTGAGACATATTTCATGGACTTTTGTAATATTTTTATTACTACTATATACACTTTTAAACTTTTAGTAAGCCAAGTATATAGGTTACGCTAGACATCCATGGAGCTGTTGACGACCAAAATAGGTTACTCGATGATACCGATAGTAACTTCAATAGCTTTGGAGGGGGTTTGCAAAGAACTCAGTCCCGTGTCACTGGGTTATTGAATAACCGACAGAGAAGGCTAACGTTCTATATAGTTCTGCTGATTTTAGGACTAGCCTTTGTACTCTATATTATTTCTTTTAAAAGGAAGTAGATGTCGCTTCCCTTTCCAAAGCTTATTCAGGGTTATTTAAGATGGCTTCTTTAAAAAACGTTTAATTTTAATATATCACTCCTCAACTCTTATCCTAATCATCTTTTATTTTCTATGCTTCCTTTTTGGTGGATTTCTTGATTCCAAAAGTTAAGTTTTCTGTTTGACAACCCTAAAAAAGCACTACATATTTTTTGACAGCCTACCTTGTTTCTTAGCTTGGGTGCCAGGGCTTTTAGCAGAGCCAAAATCGTTTTTTTCTGTTCGCGCACTTTTTTTTACTCGCCACATCTAAAACCCTTTTACAAAAGCCATATAAGCTATAAACATTCATTTATTCTTGGGCTCTTTATTTTTGTTATTCTTAAACTCGGTTAAATTCTTTCCGGTTTCTATGCTCACTGGATTATTTAAAACCACCGTTTTGATATTCTCGGCAAAAGACCTTGAGCTTCACTATACCCCCTCTAAAATCTCAAGTCTGATACTTTGGCTTTCCTATTTAAAACCTAAAGCAACTTCAAATGTAACTTACTTTTGGGTTTGCTTTAGAGAATTCTTTAACGTAGCGAGGCAGTTGATAATTGGGAACATGACCTATTAATCAGCCCCTTAATTAAATGCTTTTAAGAAATTAAGACGGAACACCCAAAGAAAAGAAGATACAATGCTTAAAATTGATCATCAAGCGTATGTGTATTTAAACTCCAAGCTTACATTGGGTGCTGATTTTAACCCCCATCCTGAGTTGAATTGGGTCTCTTGTCTATCGATGCACTGGCTTGTATAACTCTAAAATTCCCAGGCTAGAAAACATGACAATCATACTGCCATTGATGTCTCTAAAAAATGTTGTCATGGAAACGCACGTGCCAACAAGTTTTATTTGCTTGACTGCAAGCAGAGCCAATACGGTTGAGATAACAAGCTAATAAATAGTTACTTTAAGAGGTTCACATTGCAGATGCAGGTATAAGCGGGCCTTAAACACGATTATAATTCAAGATTCAAAAGTCATATTCAAAGCTGCACACCATGTACATTTACCGAAAACTCCCTGCTCATCGATATCCTATACTTTAATAAGCTTATCCAGGCACGAAGCTCAGTGCATGTAATAATAAAAAGTATTTCCAACCCCTGTCTTTAATGCAATCACGATGGGTAAGACGCTGCCCTGATCTTATTTGGAACCTAATTGCGGGTTAGATTCGAATCAGCATCTACTGCTTGAAGTAAAGATATCTTTTAAGCTGGGGGTTGGGAAAGTGATCTGAGAGTAAGAGGAGGCATGTTTTACTTAACAGTGTTCAGCAGTATATGGTATTCGAAAAGATCACAACTGACCATGTGGAAGTATCACCTATTCCAGAATGAAGTGGGTGAGGAAATATGGATAGATGTAGCTGTTGTGGGGGGCTTAAAATGGATTTACAGCAAAAGCAAGGTAATTTCTGCACTCGACTAGCCCCATTAAAAATAGTAGCCTCCTTCTTAATATTGTTGTGAATTCCTTTAGATAAGGTACAGTAAACGAGAAAGGGGAGATTTTAGAAGGTAATGATAAATTTATGGAAAGAAGGATGAGTTTTGTATGCCCAAAGATTGTGGGATGACTTTTTCAAGTGAACAGACAAAAATTGAAAATCTTCTTTAAAGCTAAGGTTCTGTTCCGGTAAACTATCAAGATTGGGTCATAACTTTGAAACCTATCTTTGAGTGTTTCATTACAGTGGTTTTCAAACCTGCTGAGATGAAAGTATATTATTCAGTTTAGAACGCATGAACTCAGTCTAAAAATGAAATCAAAGTGGATCCAAATCTATTGTAATTTAATATAAATTCCTTGATTTTTGATTTCGCTTTTAGACTGAGTTGTGCGTTCTAAACTGAATAATATATATTTATCTCAACAGGTTTGAAAACTACTGTACTGATTATTGGAAAAATGATATTAAAAGGAGAGAAATTGAAGATATTGTCATAACTGTGCTGTTTTAGCAGAGTTATAAGGGAAATGTGATGATTGGAAAATAGATAATATTCTTTATTAGGATGTAGAAGTTATATAGCCATTGTGAATCAGCTAGGGGAACATGATTATGGTAATCACTCAATTGGATGGTTAAAGGGGTTGCATGATCCTTGTAGAGATTCAAGCGCTGAATTGAGATATCCATTGTGTGGTGCTTGCTATTTGGTCATGTTACTAGGTTCAGAAATTCAAGTCAACTTTCACATTTGGCTTTGGGTCACCGGGAAGCCAGATTGTGGGTCATAAACATGTTTAGTTGTAACCTTACCAAGGAGGTTGACCCATTGTTTCAACAATATTGCATAACTTTCCCTGAGGTATCAGAAGGTGTAATTGTTGTAAATCACTCAATTAATGCCATTTTGATATGGCCTTCAAATATTGATGTGTGAAGATCTGGTCAGTTTCGCTTTCAAATTCAGGAATTCCTCCCCTTCCGCAAATGGGTCTGGTTCAATATCCACCCATTCCGGAATATCATACCTGCTCTTAACTGATCCTGGTATGACCTCATCTCAACGTGACCCCTTCTGCCACTCTGTCTATTTAATGAGTGATCATCGGCCCTTGTCTACTATTTAAGTAGAATCATTTCTCCTAATAAAGACAAGTTTATCCACATTTGTGTTGGCTTTAATATTATTCAAGCTTTTTCCTTTCTGCCAAAAGAAATTTCTCATCTTGTATTCTAGGAAATTAAGGTATGTGCCCTTAATTTTGCCCTGAAGGCTAACCTAAGGCTAGCTTCAAACCTCAAATCTTTTGTTATAAAGATTTCCCGCCGTGTCCTCCTGGATGTCGTCCCCAGGAGCCAAACACAACAAAATGGTGCTTACTATAGGGGCTGCAAGCCCCTCAGTTACCCCATTCCCACGCACATTCTATGGTCCTTCTCCCTTTGTTTCTGAAGTACCCAAACAACCTAAAGTTTCTAGTCTGCCTCTAGAAGAAGACATCACTGATGCTCCCTCAACTCCCATGGTACTGGTGCTGTCTCCTGGGCCTGTGTGGGCCCCCCTTCCAGCTTTCTCTCTCAACTACAAGCAAACTTGTGCTGCCGCCCACTCTCTCCTCCACTCAGGCACTGTGGTAATACACACTATCCCTGGTCTCTGTCACAGGTACGCTTCTGAAGACCTGTATTCCTTCCTCTTGGACTTTGGTCTTCCCCCGCGCTGATGGAGTCTATGAATACTATTGGTGTTTTAGTCAACCAATTTATTCAGCCCACCCTGGTTCACCATCAACTTGTATTAGGGTCCCAGAACCAGCTTCTAAATGCCGTAGCCTCCACTGTCTCAAACAACCATGCTCAAAATATGGCATATCAGGAATGGTCTCATAGCCTCTTTGCATGTATTTTGGATAGCCAGCATGACTTGCTGGTCTCCCAAAAATACCTAACCTCATCTCTGAACTCCCTTCCTCCTTGCTCCCTGGATATATCAAGGATCAACTGTGCAAATTAGATGAGCATCAAGAACTGTGGCGTGGTCAAATTGAGGCCGCTCTCCTAAAACATCGTCAAGATTTTGAGATTCTGATTACCAAACTCAACCAATTTTGAGAGCACATTAATTATCTGCTTGAGTTGGTTGGGACTCATGTTGATACCTGGGGGCGCCATTTACAACACCAATATGGATTGGATAAGGCTGCATTGGGCAACACTCTATATCAAGTACAAAATTACATGAATGATAGAGTAGCGTCCATTGAGGTGACTCCTCCAGCTCCTCCTGTTGAGATCCCAGCTGACTTTGAAGCCCAGGTATGGGAGGCAATTGCCAAACTCAAAGCTACCACTCAACGTCAAGCTTCTGTTCAGAACCCCCCTCCAGTCAAACCTATGCCTGACCCTTGTATTGCCTCCCTCACTGATCAGGTGGCTACCTTGCAAGGCAAAATTGAGTATTTGAGGCAGCACCTCTCTAAACCTGATGATTTGTCTTCTGAGTCTGAAGGTGAAGAGGAAGCTGAGGTTGCTAGTACCCCTGCTCATGGCAATCATGGTTGCTGCCCTGACTTGGAAGGCCAACCCTAAGTCAACTGCGCTCTTGCGCTAGATCAACTGGCCAAAGTGGCAAATGATGCTGCTGATAGGCAGGACACACTGGAACAAGAGGTACAAAACCTCTCTTGCTTCACCAAGACAATGAATGGACAGGTTATCTCTTTGGTTGCTCAGACTACATCTCTGACCACCCACCTCAATGGGATTATTGGCATCTTATTGGTACAACAGATTAAAATGGATGAATTTGGAACTGCCACCGCTGCTGCTAGAGATATTAGTGAGCAAAACAGTTCTACCTTAGATACACTAGAGGAGAGCCTTTGACTTCTCTGGGCTAGACAACTGGCTGCTGAATCTGAGTTTGAGGGAAATCCTCACATTAATGTCCTCAATCCAGGTGACAACAGCCAATCCACCTCGTTGTCCATTGACCCCAACTATAAGCCTTCATTTAAACATATATTCAACCCTAAAACCTCTACCATTGTTGCCTTTTTAACAATCTATGAGACTGCAATGTTTAGGGCCACCAGTGAACTTAAGAAGGAGCATATTTTTACCTGTCTGCATCCCACATGTCAAGAAGTTGTAGTCCCCAAACTCCCTTCAATTGTCACTTGGGAGGATATGAAGCGCCTCTTAATTGAGGAGTTTGGCAGAGACCTCAGCTTGGAAGTCAAGAAGGATGTGTTTATGCACATTGCTTTTAAGCCTAAGGAGACCCTAGCTGGGTTTTCCAATTGCTTCTACATTGAAGGACAACAGTTAATCACCAGTTGTCAATTAACTCCCCGGGAAGAATACACAGCTTGTTCAAATGCTTTAAAGGTGAACCAGCTCCTATGTCTGCACTTTAAGGCCCATAAAGATTCCCTTAATTCAATGAAGAGTATCAAGACCCTCTTGCAAGATATGCACTTGACTCATGGTGGTACTGTGGTACACAAAAATAAGGCCAACAATGCAGGAACCACCTCCCGTACTCCGCGCATTATGACTCTGGGCTCTAGTGGACAATCTAAGAGGCAAGGATGTGATAACTGTGGTCAAATAGAATGCCACTCACGTACCTGCACCAACCCTTGAGTAGAGGGCTGTGACCCAAAGGAGCAGGTTGGAAAAGAGAGGTCAGCTTAGAGGTGGAGACGCTCTCTGCTGACCAATCTCCCCTGTCTCCTCCTGATCCCCCGTCTGACGAGGAATCTTCTCCCTCAGCTGGCCCAACTATCCTTCACCTGTTCCACAATCTATCCAGTGATTCTGAACCCAAAGACTCTGATTGCAATGAGTCTGAGGGTTATGGTTACTCCATGCTAGCAGTCCCAGAGACAGTTTCTGTCCCTTACAAGCTACGTTCAGGAAGAACCACAACTACACCTTGTCCAACCTTGAGCAAAGCTAAGGCCATAGTAGCTTGTCCTTACTTAGCACAGGCCCATTGTCGCCCTGTTTTGGTAGATTCCTCTGAAGAGGCTTCTGAGCTAGCTGAGGCTCTCTTTCAGAATGTGACTGTATCTCTCACCCTGCAGACTGTTTACAAGGAAATCCCTGCCTTACGCTGCATGTTGGCCAAGTGGGAGAAAGAATTGGAAGCTGCCCAGGATGTTCTAGCTGTCCTGCCCCCCTTTGGAAAAGATACTACATGTGTGGAAGTATTGATCCAAAAGGTCAAAATCAAGGCCATCCTGGACACGGGCTCTTCAGTCAATGTGGTATCTTCCAAGCTAACAAAGAAGCTTAAGCTGGCCCCTGACCTCAACTGCACTCAATAATACAGTACTGCTGGCATGGCTCAGACTTGGGCCATTGGTGCCTACTCTGCTCTGACAATGAGATTTGGGAAGCTTCTTATTGCTTCCCCTGCTGCTGTCTTAAAAAACAAAAGCTACAATATCCTGGTTGGTAAACAATTCCTTCAGGATTACAATGGGATTGTGAACCTTCAAGATGGGTACCTGTGGGGTTCCTGTCCACCAGTCCTCAAGTGTACCTGGATTGTAGCCAGGGACTGGCTGGAAGGGGTTGTAATTCTCTAGTAAGGGAAAATGTATCTCAGAAATATGTACAGGGGTCAAAATGGGCTTTTATTCACTCTCAGAAGGAAGATCCCCTTAGAAACCTTCTGATATATGGCTTGGGGGGTTGAGGAAACAATATGGATTTGCTAATACTTGGAGCCCTCCAGCAATATCTTGGACTCCTTGCACTTGGTCTTGGACTCCTGCACCTTAGTCTTAGACGTCTGCTCCTTAGACTTAGATGACTGCTCCTTAAACTTGGACTCCGGCACCGCGCTTAAGATCCAGCTTCTTATTCTTGGGCTCCTGCTCCATTATTGTGGGCTTCAGCTCTCTTTATAGCTCCAGTGGCCTTTTTATTCCACTTGTTAGTCTAATAAAGCTCCTGCTGGTGATCAAAAGGCTTCCAAAAACTTCTTGGCAGAAACTCAAAAGACCTGGGAAAGATCCTGTCAAAGACCCGGAAAGACCTTTAAAAGACCTCTAAAAGACCCGGTAACTTTCCAGCCAGCCCCCTTCTTATAGTGTCCTTTTCCCAACGGTTCTGTCTTCAAAATGGCTTTCTTCATAAGCTTAAACCATTGCCGCTCACTTTTTCCTATAATAACTTAAGCTTACATACTTACTTTCTCAAAAGCTTAAAGTATTAATTCACTATTTCCTTGCTTATACTTTAAGTTTTTGGCTTCCAACCAATCATTTTCATCAGGAAACCTGCCAGAACTCAACCAATGAATGCAGAGCGCATAAATAGATCATTCCTTAAGTTCCACCGGGATCCAACTAGGAAAAGAATTTCCACAGCTCAAACCACTTAAATTGACAACTCTTCACATACCAAAGCGTTAACCAGTCCATTATTCTGGCACCAGTCTTCCCTGCATTCAACCTGAATCAATTTAAATAGTAGAATACTATTTAAATTTTTCTTTCTGGACCTCTTCAAGGTTTTCCTCATATATTTACAAACATAGTAAATCCAAGGAAAACGTCCCACCAAAACAACTTTGTATCCCGCTCTCATAGCAACATACCTTTGTCTATCCTAGGAACTTAATAAATAAATAAATAAATAAATATCTTACCCACACTTCTATTCACATTCCTTCTTGATTTTAATACTAAACCAAGGCAAAATATTCCACATCTTCCCACTTTGGCAAATCAATTTGGCAAAATCTTGGCTCATTTCTTTGGACCACCAGTTCTTCACCATCATCTTCAGATCTTTCAGCCAGCTCATATTCCAGCTCTTCAGCTCAACCAGCAATCAGTTCATTAACTTCATCAGTCCTCTGGCTACTACTGCAACACAATCTTCTAGTCCTTTGGCCAACCTGCATCATTATCAGCTAGTCCTGCATCATAATCTTCTGGTCATTCAGCTTATTCTCAACCATTTCCTCAACAAATCCTCACTAGGAACCTCCTTAGTTCCCTCTGCATACTGAACCATATTGGTTCCCACAATTCAATATGAATCAACAGTCCGTCAACTAGCCTTCACTGTGATAAAACAGTCCCTCTTGCTAGTCTTCTCTGTTAATTCTGTGAACCACCTCAATTCTTTATCTCAGTCCCCATTACCAGAACTTGTAGACCCAGGCATGAGTCTACATTGACTGGCGTTTGACTGGGCCCTTGCAAGTGGCACTCCACTTAGGCCATTCAACCATAGATCAATGTCTATGTGTTGTCTTTACTCACCCAGGTGATTAAGTCTGAGCTTTTAGTCGCAGAGTAATCAGCTCTACTTCCCAGAGGCCTGATCACACCAAGTTCTGCAGCTTGCTTCCCCAAACAAACTGCCTTGATGACACCTCTGAGCAAATTCTTGCCCTCCAATGCTCACTTTGGGTTCCCCCAAAGCTCCCATAAAGGCATAAACAAGGACACCCTACCAGTCTGTTAGGTAGAATGCTTGCTCACAGATCTCCTGTAAGTGTATTAGGGTATATAGAGCCCTCAAAGCTCTTCCCCTCCCTGGCAGCCCGTGTTACCTGCCAGGGGTCCAAAACCTACTCCCCCCAGACAGACAAAGCTCCCTGCTTGCTATTTCAGTCTTCACCCTTCTGCAGCCACAGTTTCCTGCAAGGTGAAGCACTATAGCCCAAAGCAGCCAATTTCATCTGCTGGGTGGAGGCAACATCTGCCTCTGGTAGTCCTATGTTACCTACCAGCCAGGCCTTACTTACCCCCTAGTAGTCCTATGTTACCTACTAGGCCTCTACCTGCACCAAACAACTAACCTTTTGCTTGGCCAACATTAGCCCTGCCTGCAAACCACCAAACATGTGGATCATCACAGTACTTTTCACTCTTAGGGTATAAAATCTCCCTAATCTTTGAAGAACCCCCTTGCCTCCTGGGTAAATGCCTTAAGATGTGTGTGCTCAAGTACCCCACAGGTATCTTTTTGATCAATTACAGGACTCATTCTTCCAATATGTGGTCCCCTTCTCCTGCCTGCCCTGATGAGGAAGGTGTGCCTCTTCTTGCCCCTGCAGCTATCACTATCCTTCCTGGCTCACAAGTGATTATAGACTCTCAGATATCCTATGAACTACCTGAGAAATCATTCCTGGAGCTATATTCACCTGATTCCCTAAGCCGTAGAGAGCCTAGGCTATGCCCTGAGATTCTAGACCAAACTCACAAAGAGCCTGTGCAGCTGTTGTTGGATAACCTGACTGCCCTACCTATGCAGGTGACCAAAGGGCAGGTTGTTGGGCATGGTTTCATATTAGGTTCAGAGCAAGTGGCGTCCCTCTACCCATTTGGAACGTTTAGTGATTTCAACTTGCCAGAAGAAGACCCCCAGGTTCTCTCCCTGTTCACTGCCACAAACTTCCCTCAGCTCCCTCCCATTCAACAAAAAGATGCTCTGGAACTATTATACCAGTTTAAAGATATCTTTGCCTCTGGACCCATCAACTATGGTCTAGCTAAGGGGGTTATCCATCAGATAGACACAGGTGACGCCCCTCCCTTTTGTGCCAAGCCTTATTGCCGCAGTAGAGTGGAAGATGCCCAGGTCTCTAAGGAGCTTAAGCAGCTTCTAGATGCTGGGCTCCTAGCTCCCTCTCAGAGCCCTTGGTCCTCCTCATTGTTGATCCTAAAGAAGAAGGATGGAGGCCACAGCATTGTGATGGACTACCGCTGTCTAAATTCACTCACTAAGAAGGATTCTTACACTTTGCCTAGAATTGATGATGCCCTCAGACAACTAGGAGAATCAAAGTTTTTCTCTGCTATGGATCTAGTATCAGGGTACTGGCAGGTTGACTTGTCCCCTGAGGATAGAGAAAAGGCCGCACTCATCACTTCAGAAGGTCTATACAAACCCACTTGAATGCCCCAAGGACTCTGCAACACCCTGGCTACATTTCAACGGGCTATGAACTCCATCCTACAAGACCTGAAACTCTCCTGAGTCCTTGTATACCTTGACAATATTACTGTGTTCAGCTCCACTTTCACTGACCATCTGGACCATCTCAAAGCTGTCTTCATCAAAATTTGGGAGTCAGGTCTGAAATTTTAGCCTTCTAAATGCTCTTTCTTCAAAGAACGGCTTGAATTCTTAGACCATGAGGTCACCTAAACAGGAATACACCCTATGAACAATAAGGTGGAAGCAATTGACAAGATGCTGCCTCCCACAAATCTATTGGTGGACCATGTATTTCTTGATATGATGGGGTATTATTGCCAGTTCATTCCCAATTTTGCTGAACTAAGAAAACCCCTTTTCCAGCTCCTCTGCAACATACCCTTTGAGTGGACTGACAGCCAACAGCAATCCTTTGAGGCGTTAAAAGCTAAGCTCAAGAAGGCTCCTGTTCTTGTCTACCCTGACTAAAATAAGGAATTTATCTTGTATACTGACGCTAGTGGAGTAGCTGTGGGTGCCATCCTAGCCCAACTTGATGATGAGGGCATTGACTGGCCTGTAACCTATTCCTCCCAAGTCCTTAACAAACATGAGAAGTACTATAGTGTCACAGAAAAAGAATGCCTAGCTGTTCTGCATGCAGTAAAGAAGTTACAGCACTACATCTATGGGACTCATTTCACAGTAGTCACAAACCACTCATCCCTTAAGTGGCTACAGCAGTTAAAAGAGCCCAAAGGCCAACTAACCCGCTGGGCCTTACGCCTGCAAGGATACAATTTCACGGTAGTACATTGTCCTGGTGCACAATATCAGAATGCTGATGGTTTGTCAAGGATGTCTATTCTAGCCATCCATCCTGCTGACGCTGATTGCCTATATGAGTTAATAGGGTACCCTGACTCCTGAGCCACTGAACCAGAGGACATCTGCTTGGCATTGCAAGCCCTATCTAAGGATACTGTGATTCAATATAGACAACTCTTCAAGAAGGTCAACAACGCCTATCTGCCCTATGTCCACACCATTATGAGAATAGACATCATCCTCCAAGCTCATATTGATACTGGTCATGGAGGTACAGCAAAAGCTCATGAGTGGTTATGCAAGAACTTCTACTGGGAAAACATGCGCCTCCTAATCCCTGATGTCCTTGCCTCATGTCATTCTTATCAGCTCCAACAACCCCAACCTTCCCAACATCAGTTCAAGCTCATCCCTCCTAAACATGCCTTCCACACTGTGAGTATTGATGCTGTTGGGCCCCTCCCTCATTCTAGGTCAGGGTGCTGATTCATCTTGGTAGCCATTGACCACTTTAGCAAATGGGATGAAGCCAGAGCAACCAAATATATAACCGCCAAGACCACTGCTAATTTCTTACTGTAAGATATCTTCTACTGTCATGGTTGCCTTCAAGCCCTGCTTTCTGACAATGGGACCAACTTTAATGCTCGCCTCATAACTTCCATTGTAGAAGCCATGAGTACTCATCAATCCTTCTCTGCACTGTATAACCCATCAACCAACGGTAATGTGGAACAAGCAAACTCTACCCTTGTATCCATAATGAGGAAGCTTACCCTCTCTGATGCCTCTAATTGGGATATGTTTCTCCCTGTTACCCTCTTTGTGTATAGACTAAGCAGACATCAAGTGACTGGCCAGTCCCCCTTTGCCATATTGTACAGATAAGAAGCCACTACCCCCTCAATCTTGGGACCCCCGTTGATCAAAGTTGACGCCTCTGCCAATCCTGAAGCTCATGTCAAAGACTTGACTAATTGGATCATTGACATCCAAGCTACAGCCTATTCTACTGCTTATAAAGTCAAAGCTTTAGAACTCTCGCCCTCAAATACTTCCAGAGCCCCCTCCCTGAGTACCAAGTAGGTGACCTAATCCTCTATTATCAAAATTGTACTGGAGTCTGTGCCCATAAGCTAGACTCCCTCTGGATTGGGCCTTGTGAAGTCACCTACAAGAAGGGTGTAAAGTATACCATGAAGCTGCTGTCCTCTGGCCGCCCCTTTGCTCAAGTTCATTCCAAATTCCTCATCAAATATCAACTCCCTGTGTCCAATCTTGAGGGGGGAGATGTTGGAAATTTCACCATTAATGCTATTTTGATATGGCCTTCAAATAACAATATGTGCAAAGATTTGGTCGGTTTTGCTTTTGATTTTGGGAATTCCTCACCTTCTGCAAATGGGTCTGGTTCAATATCCACCCATTCCAGGTTATCATACCTGCCCTTGACTGATCCTGGTATGTCCTCATCCCAACGCGACCCCTTCTGCCACTCTGTCTACCTAATGAGTGATCATTGACCCTTGTCTACTATTTAAGTAGAATCATTTCTCCTAATAAAAACAAGTTTATCCACATTTGTGTTGGCTTTAGTATTCTTCAAGCTTTTTCCTATCCTTTTTTCCAAAAGGATTTTTACATCTTTTATTCCAGGAAATTAAGGTATGTGCCCTTAATTTTGCCCTGAAGGCTAACCCAAGGCTAGCTTTGAACCTCAAATCTTTTGTTATAAAGGTTTCCTGCCGTGTCCTCCTGGATGTTGTCCACAGGAGCCAAACACAACAGAAATTAATTCTCTACAGTTTGGGATAAACTTTTGCACATAGAAAGCCATGCTCAATGTTGTAAATTGTGCCATTAATGCTATTTTAATATGGCCTTTGAATAAAGGTATATGTGAAGATTTGGTTGGTTTTTCTTTCAATTTTGGAAATTCCTTGCCTTCCGTAAATGGGTCTGTTCCAATATCCATCCATTTTTGGAATACTGTACCTGCCCTGGACTGATCCTGGTATGATCTCATCCCAACATGACTCCTTCAACCACTCTGTCTATTTAATGAGTGATCATTGACCCTTTTCTACTATTTAAGTAGAATCCTTTCTCCTAATAAAGACAAGTTTATCCATATTTGTGTTGGCTTTAATATTCTTCAAGCTTTTTCCTTTCCTTTCTGCCAAAAGAAATTTCTCATCTCATATTCCAGGAAATTAAGGTATGTGCCCTTAATTCTGCCCTAAAGGCTAACCCAAGGCTATCTTCAAACCTCAAATCTTTCATTATAAAGATTTCCCACTGTGTCCTCCTGGATGTTGTCCCCAGGAGCCGGACACGACAGTAATTTTAGTAACTTCTAGAGAGAGTCTGAAATCCACACATGATATTTGTCCAAGATATTCATGAGTACTGAAATATGTGATTCTTGCTTTAGTGTTGCATATCTGCTGATTTTTCTTAATTGGACAAGTAGTATTGTTTTGACAGTTGATCCACAAATATATTAGTCAATGTATCCATCACCATCTACTTTTTTGGACTTATCATATTCTTAGGCTCATATGGTAACAGTTTCTGGTGTCTCTCACATGCCCAATCATACCATTTCTTTGAATGTACTTATTTAGCTATAATTACTTAATCAATACAGTGGTTTTTAAACCTGTTAAGATAAGCATAGATTGTTTAGTTCAGAATGCATAGGTTCAGTTGCACAACAAATTTCAACTTTCTAGCTATAAATAGAAGATAATTTCACAGAAAATGTGCACTATTTGGCAAAAATGTCCGGTCACACAACAACCTATGCAAACTGGGAAAAAATATATGGTGATTCAACAACAAATGTACCAAATGCTAGAACGTATGGGTTTCAGTCACAAAAAAAGCTACTACATTTACTATGATTTTTAAGAACACATTGAACTCAGTCACAAAAGTGAAAATCTTGATCCAACACCAAGCCCCAATACAAACTGAAACAGACAACAAAAATATCAATTATTGACACAAATCAGTGAATCTATAATACTGTTACCAGTTTATTCTAATTAAGATATGAAATCTAGAATATAAAATGGAAAAAATGTTCTGAGTGTCCTTTTTTAGATTAAAATTATTAAAAAAATCAAGTTTATCAATATGAACAGCTAAAAATGCAGTTTCATAACCAAAAATAATTAATATAGAAAATTCAAACCCTAACATGGATTGAATGTTAGAGACTTCAAGCTTTTACGCTACTTAATTAAGAGAAATAAATTCTATAGATAACCTGATTTAATTTTTTTACAGTAGTTTTAAAAGCTATGGCAACAACCAAAAATACAACAGATTTAAACAAACTGATTTCAGATTTGAATAAAATCCAAGTCACGCAAGATTCAGGATTCAAATAATTTAAATATTTTTGGTTAATAGATGAACTGTCAAACAAAAAACAAAATTTCACTAGCCCATTATACAAAATTATATCAAACATCAAGTAGTGTAGTTCAAACCACAAACAAAATGAACTGACACAACAAGTAAAATGGATGGATGCTGTTCTGGGGTATATTATAATCCAATCAGGATTCATATGAGGCACCAACAGAAGGACTAAAATGAAACAAAATTTGAGCAATCTAGAAGCAAGATTCCACAAGCACAAAACAAAATGAACTCACACAAGATGTGTAGTATGAGCAGCCTAAAATAGAAGTATAACAGTTTTATAGCCAATCAACAGCTATAATTTAGAGACAGAGACATTCTATTCATTTTTATGGATCCTGATTTGTGTAAAATGATTTTGAGAACCTTCCAAATGTGGACTCAAGATTACAATAAAAATAAATCATTAAATTTTAAAATTTCTATCTTTAGTGATTTTATCCTATGTTTTTTACATTGGTTTTTACTAGCAACATCTTCAACGGCACAAGCATCCAAGCCAGCAGCAGCCAAGCCAGCTTCAATGGAGCCAAGGCTCAGAACGTGGAGGCACCTGTTTACACCCAAGCCTTTGAGGCGGGTAACAAGGAAGCTGACCTGTTACTGACCCCCGACCTATATGGTTTTGACTTGTTTGAGAGCCACTTAGTATCTAGCTCTGTCCTTGCTCCCGTACCCACCCCCACACAAGCTGCCCGTCAACCAATCAGTCAGGATGACAACCTTGATTTGGAACAACTTCCTGCCACCAGCCAACCTGCTCCCTACAGCCAATCAGGCTTCAGATACCCTGGCCCAGTGCCCCAAGCAACAAATCATCACTATCCAAATTCTTCAGGAAATTGTGGCACTGAATCTGCAGGGTCTGTCCTGGGACCAGATTGCTGCCCAGTTGCAATTTACCCAAGCTACTATCATGTGGGAATTCAACAACCTGATGAACAGGGGAAATCTGATTGGGATGGCCAAGAAGCCCAAGAAGGCCCCTGAGTCCCAAATCAATGAGGCATACCCAATAATGCTTGACCTCCTCCAGCTGGATCCCAAGCTTCCCTTGACCCAGGTCCAGAAGCAACTTGCGCACCATGGCATTTGGGTGTCTGAGTGCATGGTGCAGCTCTGGATGTATGGGAAGGTGGCTTCAATACAAGTTCTTACCAATTTTGCCGGCAACCAATGGGATGGCACTGAGGATTCCCTGTATGATCTAGACATTGAATCAACCCTGGTCTAATGCTTGACTAGTCTATCAGATGATGTTATGTTTGTCTTGTATTATAAGCTATCAATAGCTTTTGAAAATTTTGGTGAACAAGGAAAAGCTGCTGCCAAGAATAGAAGGAAGAAGGTCAAGAAGGGGATGTTTATTGGTGCATTTCTGGCTGTTTCAGCCAAGGGTTTTGTCTACTATCAGACAAACCCAGATTTCATTGATAGCTACTTGTAAAGCCACATCCTTGGTGGATTACTTGACTCCTGGGATGGCTCAAATTCAAAGCATCAGGTTTTCTTGAGCCATCAGATGGAGGGTAGCTCCACCACCCTTGAGGCCATCCAAGAAGGCAGACACCAGGCCTCAGTGTACCCAGCTGGCCACGCTTACATCCATCTTCCTGATGTTGTGTTCTTCAACATTGGATCCACACTACAGGAGTGCTGCCCTCAGGCTTTTAACAATCTCTATCTTGGGGTCCTTGACCACAATTTTCTCTTTGGGCGCCAAATAGTGGCTGACTTGTTTGCCCAAATTGTCTTCCATGTGAACATGGGCAATCAATCACAGAAGGACAAGCGCCTACCACCTTGTGCCACTGTCACCTACCAGCCCATCCAGCCAATGATGGACAAGGAATACCAACAACGGTATATGGCAGCCATCATGCACAATCCTCCTACCCCTACCCCTGCCACCACCACCCACCTTCCAGCCCCACCCACCCAATCCCAGACCCCCAGGCCAGCACTTCCTCTTTGTCTTCCTTCCCGCGCTATTCTTCCTACTAGGCATCACTCTTCCCCACCCCAATAAACCCCCTGTTGCCAAAAGATTTCTATTTATATTATCTTTATTTTGAATTTCAATTGTTCATGTTCTCTTTGTTTATAGTTGGTTTTATTCTTTATGTTCAGCTTATTTCTATAAAATCATATATTTACTATGCCATGTATCTAGATCCAGAACACTATTATTTTTAGTACCCAGACACAGCCCCTTGTGAAAATATTAACAACAATTTGGTGATCAGCTAAATTTGAATTAGAAAATTATAGTGTTAACTGTTTTTAGATAAAGTTGTTGCTGATCCAAATTCAAAACCTTAATGATAAACTTTAAGCTAATCAGGAGCCAAGTGATAAAGTGATTGTTGTGACATAAAGGGACATTCAATAATTCTTTAGTGTATGTGTGCTAATTAATATGACTGGCTGGATGTTTTGACATTTTACGCCATTGCTGCTGTGGCAAGTTGTTGATAGACTAGTGCTAACCCAGCAGCTGATTGGGCACTAGTCCATCAACAACTTGCCACAGTGGCAATGGCGTACAATGGCAAAACATCCAGCCAATTAGATTAATTAGCGCACATACACCAAAGAATTATTGAATGACCCTTTATGTCACAACAATCACTTTATCACTTGGCTCCTGATTGGCTTAAAGTTTATCATTAAGGTTTTGAATTTGGATCAGTAACAACTTTATCTAAACACAGTTAACACATAATTTTCTAATTCAAATTTAGCTGATCACCAAATTGTTGTTAATATTTTCACAAGGGGCTGTGTAAAGCGCCAAAAATAATATGATAATCAAGGAAACAATGCCAACACAAAGCAAACAACACATATTGAGATGACTGTAAAACATATAAAAAATGGGTAAAAAGATGGGATAATGTAGTAAATGGGAAAACAAAAAGGAATAAACAAAGAGGCAACAGTATCAAAATAATACAGAATTTATTTGGGCAAAAGCTATAAAAACATATGAAAAGGTTATTAAAAAATCAATGAGAGAATTGGAGAAGCTTTTGAAGGATCTCAACTTGGCAATTGCCAAAATCAAAGACATTGACCGCAAGGTCAAGGCAAAAGTCAAGGCTGCCGTCCTTACAGGGGACAAAATTGAAAAGGTGTCCGCCAAGGCACTCATGGCCAAGATGCCAGACACCCCTGAAACAACAATTGAAAGGCTTTTAAATGTCCAGAAGCAGGTTGTGGAAGGCCTTCAATTCAAGTCCTTTTCCCTATCTGTGCCGTTCATCTGGGTTGACGACCCTGAGATGTATGAACATCTCAAACCTGCAAAGTGTGCAAGAACCGTGGACACTGAATTGCCAGCACAATTACTTGCACCAAGAATGGCAAAGCCTGCTGAAGCTACTGGCAAGGAGGAAACCCGCAAAGTTAATCTAAAAAAATTAATAACAACTTCAAAATACTTACCTTTTTTTAGAGAACATTGATGGTGAACTCTGCCAAGTCCTGGTCCCCTTTGTCCCTGCCACATTCTACACAAACTGCGCCAATCATGTGGCAAGGCAGCTGTTTCTGTCACCCCCTATCTTTCAGGAGCTCAAAGACAGGGTCTGTGGAGTTCCTGGTCACCAGTCTCCAAAGTGTGTCCTGGGTTGTAGCCAGGGACTGGCTTGGAGGAGTTGTCATTCTCCAACAGTGGTGAACGGTTGGTTAGGAGCTTATACTTGGCCTGCATAAGAGCAAACTCCTCCAGTACCTTCCCAATCACTAGGCAAGCGTCTCCACCATACACTTGTATTTCAGCAGGTGCCAGCCCTTCTGTAGGCTGATACCAATCCTGTAATAGTCTATCAAACTCTTCCCCAATAAACTCTCTTCCTCTATTTGTCATTTCCAGATGCCTAGTCACCTTCTCCCACTCCTCCTGAGCAGACTTACTAGAGGCAAACTTCCTGCACCCTAGGCAATAGGATTCCTTGTCCCCTGGGCTAGGATAGAAAATTTGGGGTAATTGACTCATAGGACTTATATCCTTTCTTAACGTGGGAAATTTGGATAGGGGTTGTAATAGGCACTTTATTCACAGTCAGAAGGAAGATCCCCTTAGAAACCTTCTGATATATGTCCTTGGGATAGGGAATAATGAGAGGTTTTTGCCAATACTTGGAGTCCTTTAACAATCTCTTAGACTCCTTGTACTTGGTCTTGGGCTCCTGCTCCTTGGTCTTGGGCCCCTGTGATCTGTTCCAGCTCTGGCTTCCTATTATTGGTCTCTGGCTCCTTCTTTAGCTTTTGTGGCCTTTGTAATCCACTTGATCTAGTCCCTGAAGAGTCTCAGATAGCTCCCCCTTTTATAGCCCCTTGTTTCAGACCAAAAACCTCTCTTAGAACTCTGGTTCTTCAAAGCTTAAACTATCCTGTTTTTCTTCTTCTATAATATATTAAACCTTAAAACTTACTTCACCCAATGAAAGTCCTGAATTTTCCACTTCTGCTCCTCATTTTTTAGGCTTTAACTCTTAAGTTAAAGCCCTTAAAACACTGATCAAATAGACTTTGGCTCACAGCCAATCATATGCCTTGATTCAACGGTTTTGCCAAAAAAGGTTTGCCCAGATGACCTGTCCTTGACCCTGGTTTGAACTCGAGGCTGTCTTGCTCCGGTTAAACAACTGCTCTGCGTTTCGAACAGTTTTGCCGTAATTCCCGTCACGTTTCCCTGGCAAATCTTGAGCGCTTCCACATATATTTTACTTAGGCAAATTTTGACCCTTTGATTTTTCAACGTTTCTCTGTGTTTCTCCATGTTTCTCTCAACGTTTTGCAACTTTGAACCTGCTTGCTGCTTGTCCTTTTGCCTCTCCTAGTTGTTCTTGGCAAAATTTGCTCTTTTGCTCTCATAGTTTCTCTGTTCCATTTCCAGCTTCTTTCCAGCTCCCTTCTTCATTAATCCTTCCTTTTAAATAAATTTATAGTTCTAACAAACTATATGTTATTTTTTCTTCTCTTTCTTTTTCATTGTTTTGATTTTCAATCCTTTTTTAATCATAATCAGGCAGTATTTCATTATTCTTTGACTGCTTCTTTTTATCTATATTTCCTCTCAAAAGTCACTAAAATCATCTCTTCCAGCCTCTGCATCCAGTCTGGCTAGTTCATCCTCTCAGCTCTTCAGTTCTTCAACACCAACTTCTTGTCCTTTGGCCATCCTTCTTTTTGATCATCTAGTCCTGCATTCAAAATCTTCCTGTCCTTCAACTTCTCCTCAACCAGTTCCTCAACAAATCCTTACTAGGAACCTCATTTGTTCCTTCTACACACTGAACCATATTGGTTCCCACAATTCAATATGAATTAACAGTCCATCAACTAGCCTTCACTGTGACCAAACAGTCCCTCCTGCTAGTTTTCTCTGTTAATTCTGTGAACCACCTCAGTTCTTTATCTCGGTCCCCATTACCAGAACTTGTAGACCCAGGCATGAGTCTACATTGAACTGGCGTTTGACTGGGCCCTTGCAAGTGGCAATCCACTTAGGCCATTAAACCATAGATCAATGTCTATGTGTTGTCTTTACTCACCCAGGTGATTAAGTCTGGGCTTTCAGCTGCAGAGTAATCAGCTCTACTTCCTAGAGGCCTGATCATACCAAGCTCTGCAGCTTGCTTCCCCAAGCAAGCCGCCTTGGTGACATCTCTGAGCAAGTCTATACACTCCAATGCTCACTTTGGGTTCCCCCAAAGCTCCCACAGGGGCATAAACAAGGACACCCTACCAGTCTGTTAGGTAGGGTGCTTGCTCACAGACCTCATGTAAGTGTATTAGGGTACATAGAGCTCTTAAAGCTCTTCCCCTCCCTGGCAGCCCGCGTTACCCACCAGGGGTCCAAAACCTACTC
This sequence comes from Entomophthora muscae, assembly GCA_014839935.2. Classification (NCBI taxonomy): domain Eukaryota; kingdom Fungi; phylum Entomophthoromycota; class Entomophthoromycetes; order Entomophthorales; family Entomophthoraceae; genus Entomophthora; species Entomophthora muscae. The sequence goes on from QTSX02004275.1 coordinate 591,595, forward strand.
CCCCCAGACAGACAAGGTTCCCTTCTTGCTATTTCAGTCTTCACCCTTCTGCAGCCACAGTTTCCTGCAAGGTGAAGCACTATAGCCCAAAGCAGCCAATTTCTTCTGCTGGGTGGAGGCAACATCTGCCCCTGGTAGTCCCATGTTACCTACCAGGCAGGCCTTACTTACCCTAGTAGACCATTTTACCTACTAGGCTCACCCTACTTACCCCTAGTAGCCCTATGTTACCTACTAGCTTACAGCGTCTTCAGCTAACCACACATTGTCACTCTTCAGCATATTGTCTTTATTTGAAGCCAAATCAACCCTCGCCTGCAAAACAGCACACATGTGAATCACCACAGGGTCTACAGGTCCTTTCCGATCTTACAGGAGGCATTGGCTGGGCTGACCCATGGCAAGGGGGCATCCAAGTAGGCAGTTACTGCCTATAAGGATGCCTATCTGGTCTTCCTGGATCCAGTATCCCTCAGTGGAATTTACTGTATAAACTCCATTGAGCTTGTTTGGGACGTCCTGGCGACGCTCTCATTCAAGAATGTACCAGAGATGGGCCAGGCCCATGCGGCTGCTTGCTTCTGCTACCCCTTGGAGCACACAATTTCTTACCTTCTGGACAACTTTGGGAGCGCGGTGGGAAAATTGACTGTTGCAGACGCAACAGCTGTCAAGAAAACCATAATTCTCTTGGCGGACTTTGGGCTGACATGGAGTGCCAACAAGACAAGGGTCCCTGCAGCCATGAAGCTGACCTTTGCAAAGACCAAGCATTATAAGAATATCAGTGTGGTTTTCAATAAATTATGCAAGTTTACAGAAGCCTTTGATGAGTAAAGGCTTCATCTGGTGGTTTACCTCAGGTATCTCTTCTACTTTGGAATAGGCGCCAGCATGGAGGATCTTGGCGGGGTCCTCCTAGGAATTAACAAGGCCAGGCTCTCCTTGGACGGGAAGAAGATCCCCACTGGGTATGACTCAGTTGATCACATCATTCAGGACGCCCTGGTCCTGGCTGGTATCTACAGGTTTGCAGCCCCGCCAGAGAAGCTGCTCCTCTATTTGCACCTGACCCTACTCCCTTTTACTAGTTGCCGTGACTATTTTAATAAGGGTGTATCTACCATCCACAGTGTGGCAGTGGAGGTTGTGTGCCACCTCCATTGCGGGGTGGGTACATACAGAAGAACTCACTACAGGCGCTCTTAATAAATTCTCTCTTCCAAATAATTCCATTGCAATTTATATTATTTTTATTATAATAAAATTTTCTAATTCTTATTTTAGCAAACAAGGTTTGCAGAATACATCCCAGAGAAGGTCTTAATAAAAGCATAATAATATATTTCAATAAAATCTACTTCTGATTTGTACATTTTACATTTAATTTTTTTATCACATTTTTATATTTATTTGATAAGAGTGATATAAATATATTTGCCTAATCCAGTATCAAGCGTTTGGGATACCCTTAGATGACACAATAAAAAATGATTATAAATAAATTACTAACCTTCCTTGATTGTCCTGCTGAATGTGATTGCAGGCTTGGAAACATCTAAATATAAAATGATAATTAATAAATCTTGAATAGTAAATTAGAGAATATAAAAAAGAATTGGACACACTAAGCCTTTAATTGATTGGCTGTTTGGCTAGGAGCATGGGGATGAACAAATCAGTGTGGCCATAGAATTTGGCTACGGTCTCAGCTGGGAGGGTGTGGATTTTGCCTGCAGCAAATTAAAGAGGTCCTTGGTCCCAGTTGGGGTCCCTTGCTTGACAACTTGCTTGAGCCACCCAAAGACTTCCTCAATGGGATTTAGGAAGGGCAAATAAGTAGGGAGGAAGAGAAGGTACAAATTTGCCGTGGCCAATTGCTGGGGGCCCACTGCACTGTTAGTGTCAATCATTGGGAATTCCTCAAGAATGTCAGCCACCTTGTGAAGACCAACATTGTCTAACACAATGACGTTGGTGAAGCCCAGGCTTGTGTGCCTCAGGTGCTCCTGGACCAATCGGAGGAATGATAGAAAGGTACGGCTGTTGTGAGAGCCCAGTATCATTTGGTATAGCTTGACACCCTTTGGACCAAGGAAAGCCACCATTGAGTAGGCTGTGGCGCAGACTTCAGCACGCCAAGCCATCCCGTCATTGGAGCCTTTGGGGACATAGCCATATGCATTGTGCATAGACAAGGCAAATGCTGATTTGTCAATATAGTAAAATTTGACCGTCCCCTTTGGCTTTGAGGGCAGTGTACGCCTCTGCGTGGTTTTTCCAGGTCTCAATGTTGGTTGGGCTATTCCAATTGTACAGAGATACCCCAAGATTTTTTCAGGAAAAGCGCATCTTCTTCAGCAGATGGTAGTAAAAGGAAATGGAAGCCTCAACCCCAAAAGTGGACTTGACCATTGCCTGTATATTTTCCAGTTCAAGATGGCAGTCCTGGGTGATCCACTGGCAGATTGCCCATTTGTGCTCTTTGGTGAGCATGGTGAAAATGCAAAAGGATTTCTCCATGGTAAGGACTTGACCTGTGTTAATTAATCTGTGAAAGGTCTTGGAAGCGTACTTGGGATCCACCCAACAAGGACTGTGGCTTCCTTGTAATTTCCCAATTCACGCATTAGCTTATTCAGGATGATGTGTTTAATGTCAAGGATGTGCTTCTGAGCAGGCTTTTTAGCTGTGGGGATTGACTTGTTAGCATTGGGCACAACACAGGGCATGGGTACCTTGTTGTAGAAGGCTGCAACCTTTTTGAGCACTAGCTTTCCCTCATTGGTTTGATAGAACTTGGGACCTTGTCATCCTCCTGATTGCCATCTCTGACGTAGGGCTTATAGCTAGTATCAAGTACAGGCTTCACCTTCTCCAGCATGGCTGACAGGACCAACTCTTGCCGGTACACAACGTCAAACACATACAAAGTAAGTTCCACCTCCTTGTTTCTAACTTTCTTTGTAGTGGTGACCTTGGTGGGCTTCCAGATCAGCTTTGGGACCCAAGGGTGGATGCTCCGCACCCAGCAGCTTGTGCTCCTTGAACCAGCTGTGTCATTGCAGCGTCACTATGGAACTCTCCTCTCCTGTCTCCTTCTTGAGTAGGCACTTGGGTTTCACTAACTCTATTCTTTGACCTGCGGGGGCAACTGCAACTGCGGCGCACAACGGGTGCAATGGTAGCCTGTTGTTGTGTTCCTTCCATTTTAAAATTTAATAAAATATTAAATAAATTTCAATTAAGCTACTCCCTAATTTTAATTTTTGCTTTTATCTGAATATGGATATTTAATTAACATTTTTCTCACCCAATATCCCAATTATAGATTTTTTATTTCTTAATTAGTTGTTTCTGGTTTACAACGCCCATTTTGGAATACCTGAAATAATTTCCACCCATTTTCCCAGATTTACGCCAAATTAAGCACCCAACACAATATTTTTAAAATTTATGTCTCAGATTGTGTGTCTTATTTTAGATACCTTGGTATCATTCATGATTACAATCCATTGCACACACTGAGTGAGTGATTTTGTTTACATAGTGAGTTGCTATTGTGTTTTTTTTGTGGATTGAGTTTTGACTCACCTTGCTTGGGTGTATTTTGTCACCAATTCACATAGTAAACCTATGTACACCAAAATTCAACTCAACCCATTATGTTTGTGAATCAATGCATTTCAAATTGTATTTTGAATGGTTTTGCTTTGTGTGTGAGCCCTTTGTTGTTGTGTTGACTCATTTTACCCATTAATGCCAATAAACCCTGTTAAAAGAGTGTATATTTTAACCTGAAAGTTGGATTTTGTTCAAATCTGAAATCATTTTGTTTAAATTTTAAGTATTTTTGGTTGTTGCCATAGCTTTTAAAACTACTGTATACCAAAAAGGATTAATTGCAAAAACAGAGCCAAAGGGGTACCCTGCAAACGTGGACATCCTTGTGGGTCAAAGAACAGAGTGGCTGTAGTCCAGGAGGTGATGATGAGAGTTGTTATGAGTTAGGTAGTGAAACCAAAATCACATCAACACAAGAACAAATCAAGGCCAACCAGACTGAAAGAGAAGCTAGTACTAATCCAAAAGTACCAAAGCTGTCTATAAAAAAACCAAGGTCACCATCATCATAACAGCAAACACCACCACCACTGAGAGGTTGTCCTTGTTATGAAACTCTGTGTGCTACCAAGACAGTATTTCTGCCAGTCTCATAGAGAGTGTAAAGCCTGTTCTGTATATCACATATGAGCCTTAGATGAGTGATGGCAAAGGAAAAGACAACAAAGAGCCACAGTATTATCAAACTGTGAAGGGGCAGAAGGTGCTCAAAAAGGTTACTGAATTTTATAGTCCAGTGCTCATGCCCTGTGCCTTGGAAGAACCTGATGAGCTGTCATCTGCCTCAAATAAAACCAGGAATGAGGTTATTCCAAACTCCACCTGTAAACCCCTTGTTAAACTTATCAAGGATACTCAGAAATACAAAACAGCTGCAGCAATCATTGGTGTTCTGAAAAAAAACTGTACATCAGCTGTATAGTATGTTCCTGAAAACTGGCAGAGCTCTCCTTGTGGAGAAGTCTGAGCGCAAGCCGACCATCCTGAATAAGAAGCACATCTGGGCAACCAAGCAGTTTATTACCCAAAATTGACATCTTGAATTGGCAAATATACAGGCCATGGTCAAATCCATTTTTGGAATTGAGGCCTCAATTCCATTTTCTTATTATGTGGTCAGAGGATTGAGATTCTCTTGGAAAAACTTGGGGTATCTTCATACAACCAGAACAGCCCAATGAACATTGAGAACCATCAAAAATACACCAAGTCATACACCACACTAAAAGACAAGGACACAGTAAAACTCTACTATATTGATGAATAACCCTTTGTATCTTTCATGCACAATGCTTACAGCTATTTGCTCAAAGGTGCCATGGATAGTGTATCCCAGTGTGAAGCTGTTTTTTATATGGCCTATTCAATGGTAGTTCTTCTTGCTCCCTTCGGTATTTAAATTTATTAAATGATCAAGGGTTCACAAAATAGTAATGCATCTCTTGAATTTCTCAGATTGGTTCAGGAGCACTGTCAGGATTTCTGGATATTGACTAATTAACAGATTCAACAAAATAATGCAGGTCAGCAGTTAATTGCTCTTAGGAAGGGTTTCAACAAAATAATGTGGGCCGCGGGTTGTGGGATCAGTGATTAAATCATATCTTGGCATCAACATACTCATGCATTACAATTAATTAATGGTATATGTAATTACTGCTCATTAATTAATCCACCTCAACCACCACCTCAAACATGCTTCCCATAATAATTACTATTCTAAAACTTTAAATGAATCCTAGAACAAGAGGGCCGTCATATGAACCGTCATCTGCATTATATCTAGAAGAGTCCAACATGAACTGGGCCATCAGGCCAACCACTCTAAGATAAAAGGCAAGGAGCCTATTGTATTAGAGTAGCTCTGATTAAGTGAAATAATCATCTCCGTGAACTAGTAGCTATCACTGGCTAGCTAGCCCTAGAAGTGGCCCAGGTAGACAGAAAGAATACCAATCTGTGGAAGATGTCAATTTAGCCTTCCGTTAAAACCACCCCAAAAAGGCTGGGCCTCCTGCTGTGTTGCCCTAATGCTACTTCAGTCTCCTTTAGCGCTGTGAGCTAACTTGGATAAAACGCGGGCAGGTGGGCCGCCTTAAAGCCAGTCCTTTAGAATAAAAGACTGATGAATTCTTAATGACTTGATGATTGATCCAAGTCTTATTTCCTTAATATGATCCTCTCTTTAGAGTTTATTAGTGGAGAACAAAAGATCATACTATTGCCATACAGTATTAAGCCCTATAGTAAAATGTAGAGACAACAACTTATGAGCCTATATCCAGAAGTAGGAAGAACTGTCCCAAATCTTTTGGGCCTTGGGCCCTGTCAGACTTGCTACTTCTGATGGCAACAAAATATTCTGGGCCAAAGGTTATGCCAAAGTCACAGGTTCTCTGTACTTTCCTAATGTCAGAAGACTTAGGATATCATCTGGCGGATGATAAAATACCATGGTCTGCAATTTTCTGACAAGCACCTAAGAATTAAAAGCTCAGGGCTCACCAACATCATTGTGTTGGATAATGTTGGGCTCCACAAGGTGCAAGATATTCTTGAGAAATTCCCAATGAATGATACAGGCATGGAAATTGGCCAGCAGCAATTGGCTGCAGGGCCTATATAACTATTTTTCTTTCTGCCTATTCCCCATTCCTGGACCTAATTGAGGAGTTCTTTGGGTAGCTCAAGCAAGTTGTCAAGCAGAGACGCCATCTGGGCCCAAGCCTTGTTTAATATGCTGTAGGTTGGGACTCATACCCTTTCAGCAGAGACTGTGGCTAATTTTTACACTCATTCTGAATTGTTCATCCCTGCATGCCTTGCTAAACCGCCAATCAAATAAATATGTGTCATATTTTTTAATTTTTAAATTTTTGTTTTTTGTTTTATGTTTTTAATTTTTCAATAGTAAATTTATAGAACATACTTTTTATAATTCTGCATAATATACTGTCAGGTGTAATGAAATTTAACATGGCAAAAGAGAATGATCAACTGAAAATTTTAAAATTTTAACATATATTTATTAGTTTTTAGATTCTTTTCTGAAAAAATAATAGATTTTAATGAAATATATATACAATTATTATGATATTTGAATAGGACAGGATGAGATTTATTGGGAGTGAGATTGGTGGGACTCTAGTACTTGTTTTTGAATTGAAGTGGTTATTTATATAACTAGGGTATAGGTTGACATGGCTACCTGATTATATAACTTGTGGCAACTTTAATATGAAAATACTGTGATATAATTAGACAGGAGAATATTTTCTGGTAGAGCTGAAATTCTATAGATGGCTGCAAGAATAACTGTGCCTTAGATAACATGTTCAATTGAGCTGTAACCAGGTACAATCCTTTTTCCATCTAGATGTTGCTGCATTTTTTCTAGCTTAGTTGTAATTTCAAGAGTATCATGAGCATCTGATTTAATTTTCATCATTATAAAAAGACCTAGGTAAAACTTAAGTGAAGTTTCTTCCCCACAAACAGGGCTTAGAACATACAAAGTTTATTATATAGGCCACTTATTCTATTTTTTAGGGAATTTTTTACAAAAGTTTTTATCATGTTTAACAGGATGTCAGTCTTTTCAGAGCACCAGGAGGCTCTAAAGTCTCCAAGGACACCCATAACAGCAGACAAACTATAGGTAAGAGAGGCTACTTTTTCTTATAATTTTTTTAGGACATATGATATTGTGTATTCTGGCAGGAAAAAGAAACAGAATTCTTCTTGTCCTCTCTCTATTTTGGGTAAGTTTTGATATGGCATAGTGTTGATGAAGTTCCAGACAAGGAGAAAAAATAGCTTGCGGAATTTTAGGGGTGTAACGTACTGGTTGAGTTGGAGGTTAGGGGCTGCAGCCAAAGCTGAGACCCACCATTCAGTGATATCTGGTATTGGTTAGAGCTTTGTGAGTTGTTCTGACTTTATAGGGCACTTTTTTATTTTTATTATTATTTTGGAGCTGGCAGCCAGCATCAGAACCAGCTGACACCCAATATGGGGAATTTGGCTGCTGTAGAAGATCTTGGTAGCATGTGATTTTAGGAATTTTTTAGTATGCCTTCATTTTCACCTTAATAAAAATATTAGTATTTGTATTTCTTTATATTCCCCCTTCTTCTGATTCTCTCCATTTGCCTCTTTGACAGGAGCAGCTTCACATGTCTTCTCAGTTGTATGTCATCTTGTGTTGTATTTTTTACTTTTTAATTGCTCAAACATCTCTGGATCTTTTTCCCATGCCTTTACCGCTGCAAACCCCTGCGGCTTGAACTGCAGGTCTGTGAGCACATTTTTCTGAAAGTTAAGAAGCCTGGTTGTGAGTTTTTTTGTTGTATTAGGTATCATATTTTTCAACACATTTACTGTAAGTTTGTTTAATTTTTCTCCTTCTAGCACCACCTTTTTAAGCTTGACAATCATTTTTTGATTAACCTCCTTAATCTTGGCTACCACCATGTCTGACTCATTGACCAATGCTTTTAATTCTGCCATCTTCTTCTTGTGATCCCCTAGACTCTTATATATTAATAAAAAAACCTCCCCAAAAATACATATATGTGTTTGAATTTAATAAATATGAATAAATATATCATTAAGTATAGTTATTTAATGTTATCAACTTTAAGTACATAATATTGAATTGATATTAATATTAAATATAGTTTTTGAATATATCAACCCACTTTAGGTACTCTAAATAACATTTTTTGTCCCAGTAAAACATAATTTTTTCTTATTTTAGTATCCTAATTATAAGCTAGAACAGTAATTCATTAAAAAAGTGAATCATTTTAAGGGGTTATGTGTAGACCATAATTATTTTGGGCAAATGTCAATCTGGGTTCTCTGAAGATATTATATTTTGTCCTAATGTGTTGTGTCTTAGTATTACATGTATTTTAGATGTGGCTGGCTTTACTTGATATATGAGTCATTTATCAGAGGTGTGGATCTAAAGTGGAGCAAGATGTTATTTAATAACTTAACATCACTTTTATATTTTTTGAATATATTCAATTTTAATCTGTTGTAATGTATTTTTATATAATAAGTTGTTGATTTGTCTGTTTGCTTCTTTATACAATACAAACACATTTATTTTGTCTTCTTATGATCTTACCTGTTATTTCTTATTTTACGACCAATATATTTACAGATTTGAATATAAAACATATATTCAAGAGCAGGTATATATGATGAAGTGAATTATTTGTTATTATACTATTTTAGTGTATATTTATATATAATGAAGCTAATCTTTGTATGGCGTTACAATCAAGTGAATTTAAGAAACTATAAGCACAAAGTACCAGCCAATCAGAATTTACATTAATTTTCTGTTGTCCTTGATAATTAGCTCAGACAAGGCACACCTCTGTTATTATGTCTAGTTTAACTTAGAAAATTAAGCCTGTCAAAAAAATGTTTGTGTTTGCCAATTATCACACTGTCCTGTGGTCAATCTAGCACCCAATCACTAGCTTTACTGGTTCTAGATTGATCACAAGTCAGTGTACCAATTGAAAACACAAACATTTTTTGTGGGCTTAATTTACTAAGTTAAACTGAGCAGAATAGTAGAGGCATGTCTTGTCTGAGCCAATCATCAAGGACAACAGAAAATTAATGCAAATTCTGATTGGCTGGACCTTTGCACTTGTAGTTTCTTAAATCCACTTAATTTTAGCACTACATGTCACAGTAGTTTTCATAATGGCAGATATTATCTGTCCTAACCAGAAAGCTAAAAAATTGGGGAAACAGTTAATTAAGTTAACCAACTTGACAGATTTAAATCAAACTGTTGATCAAAAATGGGTCATTGACACTCCAGTTTGTCAGCATGATTTGATTACCCAGTGCAAGTTGGCACTGATAAATAGACATAATCTGAGAGTCACTTGATACAACCTTGTTTATCAGAATGGTTGACAAAAATTAATTATACAAGAGTTTTCACGTGCTGGACAAGGTACCCTTTGAATGATGAAACAGAATAGGAGCCATGGATTCAGATGATATTGCTGAGTCAATAATTTTAGTATATATTGAAAAAATTTCACTGTTCAACTCCAAGAGTTGAGTCCTTTCTAAAAATTACTCAATAAACTAAATTACCTCATGGTCTAACTTTGTTTAAAAATGCATCCTGTAGTGAGTCTACTCTGATATATTCCTTATAACCTGATTTTGAATTGTATTGTAACCGGAAGATGAGGCCCTGCTTTGGGTTCTTCATCACTGGTGCTGCCTAATGTTACCTCAATGCCTGCCAATCTTGGAGTCTTTACTACAGAATCCAAAACTGCAACAGTTGTTACTTCTCAATGTCTGAAGTTCTATTCAGAAGACACCTTGATTTTGTTGCAGGTCATTTATCTGGAACTTTTTTGTTGGGTTTAATTATCTTGTTAAATCCCAGTTTTCATTTTGAAAATTTCACTAAACAGTATTTGAAGCTTTGGTGGTGGCTAATTATCAACTCTTATGGATTTGGGTGGCTATTTCTCATCACTTTGAGACCTCTTCATACTACCCAGCAATTTCTGTTGTTGCAACAGTGACCTTATGACAGGAGAAAGCACAATGTGGTCTTGGAAAACAAGAACCACCTGATTGAAAGTCATGAGGTGTTCTCTCTGATTGTGTCCACAATATTGTAGAACAACACATCTTTCAGGTGTACATCAGCATGGCTGGCAGAGAATATTGAGACATTGTGACTGCCTTCTTGAATCTTCTCTGATGCCTCTTCAGTGCATTTCTTTTGATGGATCAGAAATATTTGGGACTTAGAATTGCCTGAGCTCCAGATATCAAGCAGGTCTAAGAAAAAATCCATAGATGTACTCATTGTGTAGCTGGACAAGGTTTGATAAAACACTGTTCTTTTTAAAAAAGCTTCCAGAAATATACTAATGACTGTGCTCTCTTTTTTCTTCTTTTTACTCACAGGGGTGATTTTTCCCCAGGGTAACGTAATTCTGGACATGTAATGCCACTTTATAATATAATATAAATATGACATTGCCCATAATTTTGGACAGACAGCAGGTAATGCTGGCACCAATTACTGGGTTATGTGAAAAATCAGAGCCACCATTCCTGTTACAAAAGTAACAGCTTTAGAGCCCCGGGCGGGAATCAAACCCGCTCCTAGCCACCAGGCGGGGCTAGCGGGCGGGGAGATTCACCTGCACCTGGATTTTTGCTTTTCGAAGCAAATCCAGGTGTGGGAACCATTCCCGCCCTGGTGGTAGCTGAGGGGGCTGCTATGGGCCCCAAAAGCTACTCCCAAGCCTTGGTGGGTTTGGCTGGGTCTGGGCAGGTTATTTTTAGCTGCCCAGTAAACCCAGATCAAGCCCACCCTCCATTAAGTAATTTGGGGTCCCCAATTGGGGACCCCTTTTTTAATCAAGTTCTTTGGGCTCAAGAGAGCCTGTCAAGCCAGTCCAAAAATGGTGATCAAATTAGGCAAAACCCCAAACCCCCAGAAGCCAAACCTGCCAGAATCAATGGCCAGCCAAGCCAAGAGGGACCATCAAAAAGCCAAACAACTGTTCCTGAAAACCTCAAAAATGACCATGAAGCAGCCAACCAAATAGCAGAACCTGAGATGTCAAGCCTTGCCACACAGATAGCATCAGAAGAATGCCCAGAGACATCTGCATGTGAGTAAGTATATAAATCAGAAGCACTTTAAAAAGTTCTGTATCATCATCCTTACCAAATAAAGTTGTTATGAACCTTTGGTTCACCAATCTGTTTTCATATCTATTTTTGATACTCTTTCATCTGCATACACCCAAGCGTCAGTATGCATCTACTGGGATAGATAGTCAGACTTCAGTTGATAAAACCGAAGCCTTTGACTACTACTGTCCACCCAACGCTCCATTTGGTCCTGTACATTTGACTGAGTATCCCGCCAATCCTGACCACGAACCCTGGACATTGGAAGACTTGCAGTGGTACACCCGCCCAAACACTCCCAAAGAACCCTACCAAATTGTCTGTGACGGCAAAGCAATCACCATCTATCCTTTGATCTTCAACAGGAAGTACAACAACCCTGCTGCCTACTTGGTCCCCATGGAACTGCCCCCGACACCCAAACCAATCATTTCAACCCCCCCCACTTCTGATGCCACTGGTCAGAGTAGTCAATTCCTGGGAGTGCTTTACCTGGCGCTCACAGGATTGATTGACTCTGCCTTGCCAGCAGCTGGATCTTGGGCTGTGGCTGGGAAGGCCCTTTCCTACCTGGTAAAGTTAGGTCCCATCATCTGGTTGGCCATGCCAGTACCTGCTGCGACTCCTCCCTCTCCTGCTGGAGCTTTGCGGTACTCTTGGTATCCTGACAATTTCACTCATTACCTGTGTGATTAGCCAGAATCAAGATACCAATAACAAGCTCATGCATCCAAAGCTGTGCTGTACAGGAGGCAATGGATATGAGTGAAGCCCAAGTAGGCATCTGGCCTCAGTCATTTGGTGATATGAGTCCCGTTGGAGAAGGGCAAACATGATGGGATATAAATTCTTGAGCTGAAAATCTGGCTGCTTCTTTGGTTTTTTGGTAATCTTGGCACCATCTCTCTTTATGAGAGCCCAGAATTCATGTCTGACTATTGTCTCAGTGAATTGCAGGTGGGTGACAATTTCTGCAAATGTCATGCCGCTTTGGTTGAGGCTCATTATTTCCTCAGCAATCTCATTGGTTATCAGGCGCCACTTGGTGGGGTCACTTGGAATGCTGGTACCCAGATTAGGCAGGGCTTGATTTGATTGGCCTAAATTGTCAAGCAATGATTGGATGAGACCACAGTTGCCCAGTCTTTTATGTGTGGCACAGGCTTGGGTTGAGCCTGGTCTTGGGGTTCCTCATATTGACTGTTAGAAAAGCCATCCAGTCCTACACCTGATAAAACATAAAACTCACTCTTCTTGTGACTTAAGTTGAGTCAGGTGTACATGGGGGTCATAGCAGTTTTGCTCTCTTTTTCAGTAACTTGGTATCAGAGTAGCTCTTAATATTGCTTCTCAACAATATCAAATTTCATGTCACTAGTATAAACCATTTTTTAAAAAAGTAATTAAAATGCTATTAAAACAGAAAGGCAAAGTATTATCAGATTATTAATTTTATTTAAGTGTATGCTCCTATTTAAGACATTCTCTCAGACATAAATGCCCAAATTTAGAAGCACATACATTGGAAATAATGCTGTATTTCTCTGAATAGATGTTTGTGAATTCACTATTGAAAGATCATATTTTCATTTTGAGTCCCAAAAATAATCAAGATTGCCAAAAAAATGAGTTGTTTCATGTTTGAAAATATTACTTGTGACTGAACCAAAGTTGTTCTCTGTTTTTATCATTCTTGTTGCACAATTACTATCATATTTGATATAGACTGCTTCAGAATGTGACTGGTTTGCATTTGTTTTGAATGTGGAGTACATTCATTTACTGTCTCACTTTCAGGATTCTGTATTTGATTTTAATTTCATTGGGTGATTTACTATTTTTGTTATCTGGACCTAGATAATTGGAAATTTTATTGAGTAAGTTGACCTTCAACTGGTTTTAGTTGAAATTCGTTGACTGAACCTATGTGCTCTGAACTGAACAATTTTCGTTTATCTCAACAGGTTTGAAAACTGTATTTCGATAAAAATAAATCAGGTACTTTACTAGACCTCAACTAATTTTCCAAATATAGCGTACATTATCTTGAAAATTAAGCATGTACACTTTCTAATTGTCTATAGCCTGTAATATCGTAAACGATGCCTAGATGGACATCAGCCTCTAGATGTTCCCCGCATTAACTATCTAACTCATTAATAAATATACTCGGTGTTTAAAAAATGGTTATAGCTTAAATACATCTCATCCATGTGGACCAAAGAAAATATACCATGAGACCTAATGCTATCATGTGAACTTGTAGCCATAATAAAAGAAATTTAAATTAAAGCAGTTTCAAACTTAAAGCAAATAAACTAGCTACTGTAATGAGTAAAAGCAAAAATAAGTCAACTGATAAAGTAAACTCGAATATATATAACAATCATTTAAAAAGCTTTATTTACTGCTTCTAAATCCCGCCACGCAGACGAAGCACAAGATGCAAAGTAGACTCCTTCTGGATATTGTAGTCGCTCAGGGTGCGGCCATCTTCAAGTTGCTTGCCGGCGAAAATAAGGCGCTGTTGATCTGGGGGAATACCTTCCTTATCCTGAATCTTAGCCTTGACGTTGTCGATGGTGTCAGAAGATTCAACCTCCAAAGTGATTGTTTTGCCAGTCAAAGTCTTGACAAAGATTTGCATACCACCACGAAGACGGAGCACAAGATGTAGAGTAGACTCCTTCTGAATATTGTAGTCGCTCAGGGTGCGTCCATCTTCCAATTGCTTGCCGGCGAAAATAAGGCGCTGTTGGTCTGGGGGAATGCCTTCCTTATCCTGAATCTTGGCCTTGACATTGTCGATAGTGTCAGAAGATTCGACCTCCAAAGTGATTGTTTTGCCAGTCAAAGTCTTGACGAAAATTTGCATACCACCACGAAGACGGAGCACAAGATGCAGAGTAGACTCCTTCTGAATATTGTAGTCGCTCAGGGTGCGTCCATCTTCCAACTGCTTGCCGGCGAAAATAAGGCGCTGTTGGTCTGGGGGAATGCCTTCTTTATCCTGAATCTTGGCCTTGACGTTGTCTATAGTGTCAGAGGACTCCACTTCCAAAGTGATAGTCTTGCCTGTCAGAGTTTTGACGAAAATTTGCATACCACCACGAAGACGGAGCACAAGATGCAGAGTAGACTCCTTCTGAATATTGTAGTCACTCAGGGTGCGGCCATCTTCCAACTGCTTGCCGGCGAAAATAAGGCGCTGTTGGTCTGGGGGAATGCCTTCTTTATCCTGAATCTTGGCCTTGACGTTGTCTATAGTGTCAGAGGACTCCACTTCCAAAGTGATAGTCTTGCCTGTCAGAGTCTTGACGAAAATTTGCATACCACCACGAAGACGGAGCACAAGATGCAGAGTAGACTCTTTCTGGATATTGTAGTCACTCAGGGTGCGGCCATCTTCCAGCTGCTTGCCGGCGAAAATAAGGCGCTGTTGGTCTGGGGGGATGCCTTCCTTATCCTGAATCTTGGCCTTGACATTGTCGATAGTGTCAGAAGATTCGACCTCCAAAGTGATTGTTTTGCCAGTCAAAGTCTTGACAAAGATTTGCATACCACCACGAAGACGGAGCACAAGATGTAGAGTAGACTCCTTCTGGATGTTGTAGTCGCTCAGAGTGCGGCCGTCTTCAAGTTGCTTGCCGGCGAAAATAAGGCGCTGTTGATCTGGGGGAATACCTTCCTTATCCTGAATCTTGGCCTTGACGTTGTCGATGGTATCGGAGGACTCGACCTCTAAGGTGATCGTCTTTCCTGTTAAGGTTTTAACGAAGATCTGCATTGTGGGGTGCTGTTATATATACAAACTAAAGGGATTAGAAATGATGAGAGGGAAGGAAAATTGATAGCTCGACTGGGGAACAAGTCCTTAATATACCTGCTCTTGCTTAGCTGCAATGACTGGAATGTTCCTTAAGTTTGATTTTGGTTTCGCTTGTTTGAGCAGCCCTCTTCAAGGCATACTGGTTTGAATTAGAATTTATTTAGGACCTTACCATTGCCAGGATGACGCGAGGTTTATGCTCAAACAAGCTGAATCCCTCAACAATGTTTTGATTGGCTGAAATCACTCCACTAATTTACTTTAACGTCGTTGTGTTACTGCGGGCTCGCTTCTTTCCTGCACTACGCCTTTATCACTCAAGCTGGCACGCCACCCTTCTCTTCATTGGCTATTTTATTCTTGGCTTAATCCATTCCAATGGCTGATTCGTCCAACTGATAAGCCAGTAGATATCAATTGATTCCTTCAAGCAAATAGGATTTTACAATTAATACAGAGCTCCATTTAATTATGTAATTTCGCATAAACCTAGGAACTGTTCCCACTTTACATGAAACTTGAGCTGCTAAGGCCAAGCCCAAGCTAGCTGCGGCCAATTTTTCGCTCTGGCCATCCCCATCAAATAATTATTTTAGAATAATATTAAAATTAAACGATTTCGTGTTCACTTAGCGGCCTTGAGCCGTAAGATAGCCGGTATTGGGCCGAAGCATCCCTACATGAAACCAAGCCTTTTTTTATTAGATGCTATTCTCAAAGCTTAGCTCTCCCAAATTCACATCTAAATCGGCCAGAGTTTTGTAAAGCGCAAGGCGAGGATCAAGTGTTTCAAGTATTTTCTAGCCTTAATCTTTTAGTTCATTGTTTAAAACAGACAATATCAAGCTGGAACTGTTATATATTTGTTTAGGCTTTTCCTTGATCAAATGTTATTGAAATTTGTTAATATAGTCTGTTAATATAAATAAAATGTTTATTTGCAACTCATGCAAATAGTTTTTGTAATGTTTTCCTTTTAGCACTTGCAAAATCAAGGCCTGTTTAGTTAGGATATATTTGATCTCATGAAATTTGATCTTGTTGGCTAATTGATTTTTTCTTCAAGTTTAAAATAGTATACATCGTTTTCCTATATATACTTTTCTTTAATAACTTTTCTCTCCCGAAAAGATTGTCACAATTATATTACTATCAGCCAAGCTAGTTTAAAATATTTTAAAGCTACAGTACCCTCCTTAAGTAATGAGTCACCAGTATTATTTACGATAATGTAAGATTTTAAAAACAGAAGGAGTGAAATTAGCATGAAAGTTGCACTGTAAAATTTTACATAATGCCTTAAAATAAAATGTGAAAACAAATATAAATAGAAATTAAACACTATTATGACTCTTTAATCCACATAAGAGTTAAGCCCACAAAATGTTTATAAAACACAACCTATTTTCCAAACTTATCTATCTAATAATATTGAGGCTAGTGAATCTTTGGACAATTAATATAGTAAAAGCAAGCAAAACACCTGAGTATATTTATGATCAAATTATCCTAGCAAAGAATATAGTGTTATCTTGGAGAAAAATAAGCAAGAAACTTAAGTTTGGAGCAAAAACTGCTCAAAGAATTTACTTATAATAGCAAAACCCAACTCAGTGGGAAATTGGCCAGAATCAGATCGTCCTAAAAACCTAGTGAGAGAAATGATTAGCTAAAAATTAGAAAAGTTCTGCATATTACTTTATCAGCCAAAAAATTAAGAAAATGTACAAGAACTCTTTAAAAGCTAAAGTTTCTGAGACTACTGTGTAGAAGACTATATAATTGAGGGCTACAAGGGTGTGTTGCAAGAGTTTATTTATTTATTATTCTAAAAAAGATGGTTAAAAGATTGGTCTTTGCTTATCAATGTATTAACCTCCCTATATCCTTCTGGGAAAAAAGGCTATTTGGTCTAATGAGATCAAAGTGCTTCTCAGGAAACTCAGAGACTTCCAACTTGCTATTAAAAAGTAGGAAAGTCTCTCAATCTCTGCTGTTTAAAATTACATTTAAAAATAGGCATGTAGGTGCCATGTTTTGGGGCTGCTTTACAGCAAATACAAGAGGTGAGATCTGGTCACTGTCACAAATGGTTCTATTTTGACTGGAATTGCTTAGTTGCACAAAGGCAAAAATCAAGGACTCTGCACTAAGAAAGAGCCTCTGATAGAATATGCTGACATCAACCAAGCCATAAACCAGAAATAAGTTGTAGCCAAGCAGGCGAATATTTTGACAAAAATTCAAAAAAAAGCTGTTTAAAGCCTCAAAATGCAGAAATCAGATAGTTTGGTGTTTTTCAACCAAAATATCAAATCATGAAATCACAATTTTTTGGCCAATTCAAATGACAGAATTTTGAAAATCCCCCTGATGATGCTAGCATTTTATCCTAAATATCCATATGAGCTGGGCTAGAGCTCAGAACTTTTAAGTGATTTAATTAAACCTTAAGTTATTCAAACAGCAAAAATTAAAGTTTTTGGCAAAAAAGCTTCATGTAAATGAAGCTCTTGTTAAATTATATTCCTGAATAGCTTTTCCTAAGCTGTGACAAAATTTGTGGTCTTCATGGCCTCTGCACTGCTTGTTGCAACTCCTAAGCTCAAAATTGAGAAAATGATTGAATCATTTGTCATGAATGACATTTCTCTCAAATGAAGTGATAAACTCCAACTAGGAAAATTGAAATCAGGATCAGGCTCTGATGGGTTTGGGGATCCTGCAAACCCTTGGGCCACCCGTCCATGTTTTTTTTATGGCTAGCTAATGAGCGAGCTGGAACAGGCAGCAATTCAAATCTGATTAATCAGGAAAATTCACAGGCCTGTCTGGCCACAAATTTGCAGAGTGTGGAAGAGTGTCATAGGCTGGTAATTAATCCAGACCAATCTAGATTGCTGAAAGTGCTGAACTAACATGTTGTCACTTCTGTCACAACTGACGGGCTGTCCAAAAAGGGGATTGCTGCTCAGCATGAAGAGTCAAAGTCCAAAGTGAATTCAGATTATTGGCTAGAAGTTTGGGCCACCTGGCCATGTGATCTTCAGCCAGACAGTGACCCAGAAGTCACTCCAGAAGATGCATAATTCATGGGGTAAAAGTTGACCCAGCTTATAGTTTCTGAAGGTCTCATGATCCAGGATGACAGGAACACCAGTAGAAATGATGAAGCCATGAAGATTTTATCATCAGACTGTCAGATGGAGGTCATTTCAACAGAGAAAATGACAGACCAGAAGGTTCAGAACGGGCCCAGAGCTCTCAGTCCAGATGAAACTGAGCAACTCAGCTATCAGGTGATAGCTTAATCTGAACTTAGCATTTTTAATGATATTTAAACTCTGTAAAGTCTTGTTAAAATGGTATTGCATTCTGAAATAAATAAGATTATGGGACCTTGGCTCTACTATTTTATTCTGTATTTGGTCTGGGTTGTTTTTCACTTCACTACTGTTTCAACAGAAAATCCCGACCTGACAGCCCACGTTCCTGAGAAAGTTTCCAAAACCTGGCCCGCATTTTATTGCCCGGCCAGAGCATCTTTTGGCCTGCTGTATTTCTCTGACTACTCACTTAAGCTGGAATACAAGTATTTTACCTTGTACAATATCCCCAACTTCAACTGCCTGGTCTAACAAAGAACCCCACAAACAGTCTATCATGAAGGAGCCTGGTACAAGCACCTGGCTGCCATATTCTGTGAGAAGTACAACTATCTTCCTGCTTATTGAACTGATATGGAATCACCTCTCATACCCAAACATGACCGCCTTCCCTAAGCCCAGACCTGTCTCCTCCCACAGCCAGTCAATATGCAGCCATAGCCTACATTACCTTGGCTGGGTTAGTTGATATCATGGTTCTCCCACCAGACCTTGGGCCTTGGTAGGCCAATCAGCATCTTATCTCATCAAGTTAACACCCCTCCTATGGTGGGCTCTTCCCTCCTCCTAGCAGAGCAAGTGAGCAGCCAAGGCAAATAGAACCCTGACTGGGATGTGGTATCCTGACACAATTTTCCAAATCATTTATTTGCAAAATCATGTTTTTTTCTTCAAATTGCTGCTTTTATTATTTTTGACCTAGTTTTTCTTTATTATCTCCTCCCAATGCCTTTATTAGAGCTTATTTTTTTTTGCAAATTTCAACATTGAAAATTGTTTTGTTACTAATTTTTTAATATGTAGGTTTTTATTCTCTATTTTCTTAATATTTCATAACTTTAGGAAGACTTTATTATTACACTATTGAACTACTCATTTTCTAATTTGATTGAGAGATCGTAATTTTTCCTGCTTAGATCCTTTACATGTTTCTTGAACTCTACAGGTTTGACTGCTTTATGATAGCTCTTACTGTGATCAGCATTTTTGCAGTTTTATTATGTCTTATGATTTTCTCTTCTCTTTAAATGCCTGAAATTATCTGTTCTGTTCCTTTTTTAAATTTTGTCTCAACTTTTGGATGCTCTGTGTCATCAGCCCCACTTCTCCTCTCAATGTGGCCGCAAAACTTTCCACACTATTAAAACAGTTGAGCTAAGGGAGTTTGTTTATGAAGCTATTTAGCTTCATTTTTAATGTAGTTACCTCAGAAACCTGTGGATGAAGCTTTACCATTTTTAAATTAGATTATATCTTTTTTGCCCCCTAACTTTATTAGTCACACTTTTTTTGGCCAGTGATGTGACTAACTATCAATTTCAGGTTACAAGAAAATTTTTGCTGCTCATCAGAAATACTACTCTTTGGTTGATTATTTACAGTTCTTCAGTAAATTGAGTCAGTTCTTGTTTTTGCCCAAATTAGTCAATATTTTGGTCTTTTTATTAAGTTTAGATAATAACAAACAAGATCTAGTATCTTGAAAGTATCTCTTAATAATAGTGGAGAGCAATATTTAACACTTCTTTGATGCTACCAGCAACCTTCTACCCAGAAATTTTACTACCACACCATTATTGCTGACTACTTTTCTTGTTTTTATGCTTGTTACCCCTATACTATAGCTTTTGCTCTTGATTTTTTTGTTTCACAGCTTTCTCTCTCTTTATTAATGTACTTTAGATCACAGATCTGAAACTCCTGTTATACAATCAAGCTTTAGTCAAAAATGTATACTGTAAATTCAGAACCTAAACGTAAAAATGCGGGATTGTCAAATCCTTGACCCAAATTTTAAATCACTTTTGCAGGATGGCCTTTTTTAATTAAATTGATTTTTTTGAGTATTTATTTGAATGTTTGAAAATGTAGGAACTCATAGACACTTTGAAAAGTTCAAGTCAAACAGCATACTTTCAATGGACAAAATGAATTAACTGGAATCAGATTTAAAGTGTTCAAATCCATCAACCATTTTCATTAAGTTTACTATGTTTTTTTTGGAATTGAAGGATTGTCAAATCCATGAACCAAATTTCAAATCACTTTTGAATGCCACCAGTAAACTCAAATAATAATTGTGTGAACTGGAATCCAAATTGAATGTACAGTAAGAAACTAGGACAAATCAACCCAAATCAAGAAGCTCCACCATGACTAAAATCAAATGAAAAATTCAATCTCATTAACCACGTCTAGACATAAAAAGTGATTAAACTTTAAAATTATCCAAACCTGGAAAGGATAAAATATTATATACTTCAAATCACATATATAGAAATTCTGTTACTATTCAAGGCTAAATCAAGAAAAAATATCTACTCACTACTAAACCAAAAACCTTAATAAATACATATTTAATCTAAAAAATATTTTTTATTTTATTTTTATGGACCAACAATTACATTCCTAACCAGCTCCTGCACCAGCCTTCGGGGAAGCTCATTCACATGGGCGTCCCAGAGGGTCCAAGAACAGACCCAGAACACAAATTGAGGGGAGTCATGCCAACCCACAGGCCTCCCAAGATGTCATTGCCAGCCAACCACCTTCCGCGCCACAAGCCCAATCAACCAGCCTGAATCCCAGACAGAAGTCACTCTCAAGGCCTGCCACAAAAGTCTCCTACACCAGGGTCACCAGGAACACTGAGGTTACTTACGCTTCTACCATGTACCCAGTAGTTGCCTGGCCCGCACTCTGGATCCAAGAGTTGCCACTTCCTGCCCCCGTGTTTTTGATACATCATATGAGCTATTAGCCACAACTGAGGAGCCATCTGCACCTGTGATTTATGCCACCATTGATGGCACCACTGCAAACAAGCATGATCCCACCTTCTACACAAAGATCCGCATCCCCTGTGTCAAGTCTGCTAGCCAGGATGCCACAGTACCTGCTAAGGGCCAGCATTGATTGACAGATAGTGAGTGTGAAGCTCTCCTCAACTGCTTGAACAGAGCAATGGCAGTTTGGGATATTACATCCCAATTTGGTGTCATAGCCAGATATATTGGCAACCTCAACACCAAATATGGCAACACCAGACAAATTTGCAAATCCACCCAGGCTAAGCGGCAGCCAAAACTCCTTCATCCCATTTATATCAATTCAATCAAGCAGTGGGTTACCAAGGATTGCCATCTGGACAAGCTTGCTGTCCAATCAATGCTCTCCACAGAGTTTGGGCTTTCTGTCTCCAAAACCATTGTCTCCAAAATCATGGTTGAGTTGGGCTTCTCCTGGAAAGTACTAGGAGTTTTGCTGTATAACAGGAACAGCAACAAGACAATCAAGTATTGTCACATTTATGCCAAGATCTATGTGACTCTCAAGAAGACCGGAATGTCCAGTTCTTTTACATTGAAAAATTGTCCTTTTTCTCCTCACTCAGGTCTAGGCATGGATGGGTCAAGAAGGGGTCCAAAGATGGTGTAGCACATTGTGCAGCTGTCTGTTCTCAGACCTTTTCAATGGATACACTTCTTGGTCCTTGCAGGTTGGATCAATACCAGATGATCAAGGGTTCCAACAATGGCGGGACATTCCTTGATTTTCTCTAAACTGTCAAGGAGTACCTCTGGATCAATTATCACAGTACAACCAACATTGTTGTGCTTGACAATGTTGGGCTTCACAAAGTGACCTGGTTGTTTCCAAGTTCCCACCCATTGACAAGAATAGCCATTCCTCCAACCACTGCCTTGATGATTGTCCAATGAGACTCTTCTTTCTCCCCTATATTCTTCATTCCTTAACCCAATTGAGGAGGTCTTTGGGTGGATCAAGAATAAGGTCAAAGCAGGGCTTCCACAGGACACCAAAGATATCTTCAATATCCTTGAGGTCAGTCAATTTGCAATGCTACCTGATGTGGTGGCATCTTTTTAGAAGCAGTCTTAATCCTTCCTCTCTAAAGCCCTTGCTTCCAAGCCAATCAGATAAATGGGCGCTCCAGATATCAATTGTTTTCAGTTTTATTTATTTTGTTTTTATTAGGACGCAAAAATTATTATTTATATATAATGATGAGACATTGGATTATATCATAGACATATAAGAATTAGTAAAAAAAGATAAATAAAATTAATTATACTAGATATAGAGGTATGTATTTTTTATTATAATCCACCAAATAGTGTATTGACTGTAGAGCTAATATATAAATAAATTAATTAATTAAAAAAGATAGAAACATATTAATTTCATTTAAATAATTGTGAACCCTTTTTAGTACCATTGACTTTTATTTTAAAAGACACAGATCTGACCTTGTGAAACATCACCTGATCCTTATTATTTCAGTGCCACTACAGCCACACAACACAAAAACTAATGATTTTTGTGTATCTCTTTCTAATTAGTACTTATGACGCAGGTTAAGCATAGTGAATCCATTTATCAAATCATACAGTAGTTTTAGAAGCTATGGTGACAACCAAAAATACCTCAGATTTAAACAAAAGGATTTCAGATTTGAACAAAATCCAAGTTGGCAAGATTCAGGATTCAATTAATTTAAATATTTTTGGTTAATAAATGAACTGTTAAACCAAAAACAAAATTTCACTAGCCCATTATACAAAATTATATCAAACATCAAGTGGCATAGTTTAAACCACAAACAAAATGAACCAACACAACATGTGAAATGGATGGATGCTGCTCTGGAGTATATTATAATCCAATCAGGATTCATATGAGGCACCAACAAAAGGACTAAAATGAAACAAAATTAGAGCAATCTAAAAGCAAGATTCCACAAGCACAAAACAAAATGAAGTCACACAAGATTTGTAGTATGAGCAGCCTAGAATAGAAAAGCAACAGTTTTACAGCCAATCAACAGCTATCCAATTTAGGAACAGAGGCATTTTATCCATTTTTATGGCTTCTGAATTGTGTATAATGATTTTGAAAACCTTCTAAATATGGACTTGAGATTACAATAAAAATAAATCATAAAATTTTAAATTTCTACTTTTAGTGATTTTATCATGGGTTTTTTTTCAAGATAATTTTTACTAGCAACATCTTCAACGGCACAAGCAGCCAAGCCAGCTTCAATGGAGGCAAGTTTCAGGGTGTGGAGGCACCTGCTTATACCCAAGCCTTTGAGGCAGGTAACAAGGAGGCTGACCTATACCTGACCCCTGAACCCTATGGCTTTGACTTTTTCAGTAGTCACATAGTGTCTAGCTCTGCCCCTGCTCCTGTACCCACCCCTGCACAAGCTGCCCACCAACCAACCAATCAGGATGGCAACCTCAATCCAGAAAAAATTTCTTCCACCACCCAACCTGCCCCCTACAGCCAATCAGGCTTCAGCTCCTGCGGCCCAGCGCTCCAAGCAACAAATCATCATCACCCAAATTCTCCAGGAAATTGTGGCACTGAATCTGCAGGGTCTGTCCTGGGATCAGATTGCTGACCAATTGAAATTTACCCAAGCCACTATAATGCGGGAGTTCAACAACCTAATGAACAAAGGGAATCTGATTGGGACAGCCAAGAAGGCCCCCAAGTCCCAAATCACAGAAGCCTACCCAATCATGCTTGACCTCCTCCAGCGGGACCCCAAGCTTTCCTTGACCCAGGTCCAGAAGCAACTTGCGCACCATGGCATTTGGGTGTCTGAGTGCATGGTGCAGCTCTGGATGTACAGAAAGGTGGCTTCAATACAGATTCTTACCAATTTGGCCGGCAACCAATGGGATGGCACTGAGGATTCCCCATATGATCCCACCATCAAATCCACCCTGGTCTGATGCCTAACAAGTTTTTCAGATGAAGTTATGTTTGTCTCCTATTATAAGCTATTGATAGCTTTTGACAATTTCAGCACCCAAGGAAGAGCTGCCACCCAAAAAGGGAGGAAGAAGGTCAAGAAGGGGACATTCATTAGTGCGTTTCTGGCTGTTTCAGCCAAGGGTTTTTTATACTATTGGAAAAATCCAGATTTCACCAATGGCTACAAGTACAGCCACATCCTTGGTGGATTACTCAACTCCTGAGATGGCTTGAATTCCAAACACCAGGTTTTCTTGAGCCACCAGATAGAGGGTGGCTCCACCGCTCTTGAGGCCATCCAGGAATGTGGGCACCAGGCCTCTGTGTACCCAACTGGTCATGCTCAAATCCATCTGGCTGATGTTGTGTTCTTTAATATTAGAGATACACTCTGGGAGCACCGCCCTCAGGCTTTCAATGGCCTCTATCTTGGGTTCCTTGACCACAATTCTCTCTTTGGTCACCAAATGGTGGCTGACTTATTTGCCCAAAATGGTTTTCCATGTGAACATGGGCAACCAATCACGCAAGGATAAGCGCCTCCCACCTATGCCACAGCCACCTACCAGCCAATCAAGGCAATGTCAGACAAGGAATATGATGAGCGGTATATGCCAGCCATCATGCGCAATCCTCCTACCCCCGCCACCACCACCCAATCCCAGACCCCCCAGGCCAGCACTTCCTCAACGTCTTCCTTCCAGCGCTATTCTGCCTACTAGGCATCACTCTTCCCCGCCCCAATAAACCCCTTGTTGCCAAACATTTTCTATTTATATTATCTTTATTTTGAATTTCAATTGTTCATGTTCTCTTTGTTTATAGTTGGTTTTATTTTTTATGTTCAGCTTATTTCTATAAAATCATATCTTTACTATGCCATTTATCTAGATCCAGAACACAGTTATTTGTAGCACTTTGCTCAGCCCCCTGTGAAAATATTAACAACAATTTGGTGATCAACTAAATTTGAATTAGAAAAGTATAGGTTAATTGTATTTAGATAAAGTTGTTACTGATCTGAATTCAAAACCTTAATGATAAACTTTAAGCCAATCAGGAGCCAAGTGATAAAGTGATTGTTATGACATAAAGGGTCACCCAATAATTCTTTGATGTATGTGCCCTAATTAATCTGATTAGCTGGTTGTTTTTCCATCGAGCGCCATTGCCGCTGTGGCAAGTTGTTGGTGGACTAGTGCTTAATCAGCTGCTGGGTTAGCCCTAGTCCACCAACAACTCACCACAGCAGCAATGGCGCTCAATGGCAAATCAACCAGCTAATCAGATTAATTAGGGCACATGCATCAAAGAATTATTGGGTGACCCTTTATGTCACAACAGTCACTTTATCACTTGGCTCCTGATTAGCTTAAAGTTTATCATTAAGGTTTTGAATTCAGATGAGTAACAACTTTATCTAAATACAATTAACCTATACTTTTCTAATTCAAATTTAGTTGATCACCAAATTGCTGTTAATATTTTCACAAGGGGCCTTACAAAGTGCTAAAAATAATATGGCAATTAAGGGAAAATGCCAACACAAAACAAACAACACATATTGAGTTGAGTGTAAAACATATACACAATGGGTAAAAAATGGGATATTGGAGTAATGTGAAAACAAACAAGGATAGACAAAGAGGTAATATTATCAGAATAATACAGATTTTATTGGGGTGAAAGCTATAAAAAACTAAGGAAATGTTAGTAAAAAATCAATGAGAGAATTGGAGAAGCTTTTGAAGAACCTTGACTCTGCAATTGCAAAGATCAAAGAAATTGACTGCAAGGTCAAAGCAATAGTTAAATCTGTTGTCCTTGAAGGAGACAAAATAAACAAGGTGTCTACAAAGGCCCTTTTGACCAAAATACCAGACACCCCCAAGAAGACAATCAAGCACATACTAAACATTCAGAAGAAAGTGGTTGAGAGCCTCCAGCTTAAGGTGTACAATATTTCTGCGCCGTTTGTCTGGGTTGATGACCCTGAAATGTATGCCCACCTCAAACCAGCCAAGCAAGCCCAAACTGAGGACAAAGAATTGCTAGCGCAATTGCTTGTGCCAAAAATGGCTAAGCCTGCCAAAGCTGCCGACAAAGAGGATACATACAAAGGTAACATAAAAAATAAAATTAATAAAAATTTGTAAATACTTACCTTTTTTTCAGAAGCCATAGACAGTTAAATCCACTGTGTTCTGGTTCTGTTTGTCCCCACCATGTTCTATGCCAACTACACCAATCATGTGGCTAGGTAGCTGTTTCTGTCTCCCCCTGTCTTGCAGGAGCTGGAGGACTGCATCTACAGGTCCTTCCTAATGTCCAGGGAGGAATTAGCTGAGCTTACAAATGCTGAGGGGCATCTGAGTGGGCAGTTACTGCCTACAAGGATGCCCAACTAGTCTGCCTGGACCCAGTATCCCTAAATGGAGTTTACTGTGTAAGCTTCATTGAGCTTGTTTGGGACGTCCTAGCAACACTCCCATTCAAGAATATACCGGAGATGGGCCAGGTCCATGCAGCTGCTTGCTTCTGCTACCCCCTGGAGCATACCCTGTCTTACCTATTGGAGAACTTTGGGCGCAAGGTGTTGAAATAGGCTGTTGCAGACGCAACAGCCATAAAGAAGACAAAAATCCTCTTTACCAACTTTGGGTTGGCCTTGAGCGCCAATGAGACAGGGCTCCCTGCAGCCATGAAGATGTACTTTTCAAAGACCAAGCACAAGAAAAAAATTAGTACCATGTATAAGCTCTGTGAGTTCACTGAAGCCTTTGATGGGCAAAGGCTTCACCTGATTGTTTACCTCAGGTATCTCTTCTACTTTGGAATAGGTGCAAGTGTGGAGGACCTAGACAGGGTCCTTCTTGGAATTGACAAGGCCCAGCTCTCCCTGGACAACAAGAAGGTCCCCCCTTGGTACAACTTGATTGACCATGCAATCCAGGACACCCTGGTCCTGGCTGGAATTTACGGTTCTGCAGTCCAACCAGAGAAGCTGCTGCTTTACTCCCACCTCATCATACTCCCTTTTACTAGCACCAAGAATATTTTAACCAGGGTGTATCCACCGTATATGGGGTGGCGGTGGAGGTTGTGCACCACCTCCATTGCCAGGTGGATACATACCAAAGGACTCACTATAGGTGCACCTAATAAAAAATATCATTCCAATAAATTTCATTACAATTTATATTATTTTTATTGTAATAAAATTTTATAATTATTATTTTAGCAAACAAGTTTTGCAAAATATATTGTGGAAACAGTTTTCATAAAAGCATAAAAATACTGTATGTTCAGAACCTGAACGTAAAAATGCAGGATTGTCAAATCCTTGGTCCAAATATTGAATCACTTTTGTGGGCAACTCAGCTGAGTGAAAAGTAAAATATTAAATAAAATTAACCATTTAATTTGACTTTTTTGGTTTATTTAAATTGGCAAATTTCAAAACTCTTAAGCAGATAACTCAACTAATAAAAGACAAAACCCAACAAACAAATGTGGGATACATGAATCAGAAATGCAGGATTCTAATGTAAAATTTGAGATTTCCTGTATTTCAAAAAAATCATAGACATCATGTAAAACTTAACAAATCTGAAATTGTGAGATTGTCAAATCCAAGAACCAAGTTTCAAATCATAATTGCAAGGAATTTGAAATAAATATAATTTCTGGGGATCTCAAAAAGGATGCCAAAGGATCTAGAGTGGATTTGTGCTGATTATTTTAGGAATCATAGGCATTATAAAAAATCACCCTATTCCAATTTAGGACGGCTAAAATTTAGATCCTACTATTCACAAAATTAACATACTTAACAATAAAATTGACTAAAGTGTACAGTCTCTTTTTTTAAAAAAATTTTAATAAAAATTTATTATATCTTCTTTCAACAACAACTAAGTCAACAAGCTGTTCCCTGGCCTTGACAAAATTATGCAGGGCTACACTGGGTCTCTTAACAGTGAAGCCTCTGTCTATGGCCACTCCCAACCCGCAGGCCCCTCTGCAAGCCCCACCCAGGATTTTGTTCTTTCTCCTGCGTCCTCAAGCATGGCCCTGTTTGCCCATCACACACAGGCAGCTGCTAACCCAAATCCCTTATCAGCAATGGCATCCGGAACCAGCCATTTTAGCCATTGGGTCACCCAGAGAGCCCAGGACCCCAAAACAGCCAATCAGATGTCATTGACTATTTCATAAGATGAACACATCCCTCCCCCAGCCAATCAGCCTGCAAGACGCAGAAGAAAACTAATCACTCTGGAGATTGTTCTTGAAATGGTTGAAAAGCAAGGGAAGCTTATGTCCCTTGGGGAAATTGCAGCCGCAATGGGGTTTGCAAAGTCCACTGTGGCTGAAACCCTGCGAGCCCACACCAATTGTGGCCCCCTACCAAGAAGACCCTGACTGGTACCCGTACTTCAACTGAAGGTGACACAGCCCATCCCCTTATGATGGCCATTATGGAACGTGACCCGCGGATGCCCCTGGTCCAGGTATGTCTCCAGTTGGGACTCCACAGCATCTTCACCAACAAAAGAACAGTGAATTTGTGGATGCACAGAGTTGTGATTGCTGCTAGAATCTTGTCCAATCAAGTTCTCAGTGGCCCCAGTTTGATGGAAACTGACCCCTACAATTCAACTATTATTAATTTTATCAAAGGAAGGGCAATGAGGGCCTGTAATGACGTAATCTTCCTGTTGTATGCTAAGATATCTGCAAGTATCCAAGACTTTGGAGAGAAGCGTATCCAGTCTGACGTGTACAAGTGCAGCCCAATCTTGTATTGTTTTGTTGGGATTTTATTGGCAAAATTCCCCATTGGGCGTCAATTATTACTTGGCAATATCAAACACTGCAGATGGGTATGCCTACCAGACAGAGCTCAAGGCCATGCTGGAGGAGTGGGCCACACAAAACACTGTGCACACAGTTGTACTGAGTGCAGAGATGGAGCAGCAGGAATGGGCTATCCAAGAAATCAGGGCTGCGGGGCATACCTGCTGGTCCTACCCCATCAACTACGCCAACATGCATCTTGCAGATGTATGTCTCTACAATTTTGGTTCTGCCCTCAGGCGCTTAAAGCCTGCCACCTACAACAAACTATGCACCCAAATTGATAAGGGGTATGAGCTTTTCCCTTCTGCGTCCGTCCAGGACTTATTTGATCTCATCATCTTCTATGCAAGTGATAGTGATAAGTCCAGAAAGGACCCCCATCTCCCCCCACACCAGTCCATCTGTTTTGTCAAGCCAGTATATGTGACAGAAGAAGAATTTGAGCAATTGAAGAAATCAGCTCTTGCTGACCTTCCCAGTCAACAAACCCTGCCTCCCCACCCCCCATCAAGCCACCTGCCTTCCAACCCTGACTCCCAAACCACCACCCATTTCCTCCCCACTATCTCTGATGCCGCCCCTCTCACAGGGGCAGATGAAGGCAACATTCATTCCGCCCATTCCCTCCCCTTCCCGTCCTTTGGTTAGTAAATAAATCTTTTCTTTGTGACAACTTATTAAAATTGATATCTCTCTTTCAATTCAGAATTAATAATACTTTCTTCATACATTATCAACATTTCCCATAATTAATACAATGTTGTACATTTTACAAATAGCTTAAAATTATGAGCATACATATTTTTCATCATCATTAATAAATTAAAGACAATAAACGTAAATATTGCATTAGAATATTGCAGTTAGACGTCAACTCTTGATTCTTAGAAATTATGTGCATAACTCAATGCATTTTGTTTAATAAAATCCATTATAAACTTGGTCTTTTCCATTATAATTTAATGAAATGGATTGTGTTTATATTAGGGCCATTAACACTTAGTACAAATATTGATACATAGTGCATTTTACAGCCTGTATATTTACCAATAGGTAAATATACAGGCTGTAAAATGGGGCAAGTGCCTAAGGTCAAAGTTCCTAAGGTCAAAAGTGCAGAAATCAAAAATGGGACCCCCAAAAAGTGCAGAAATTGAAACACTATGTAGGGTGCAAAAATTGAAAATATCAAAGATCAAAGTGCAAAAATAGATTTTC
Source organism: Entomophthora muscae (assembly GCA_014839935.2). Lineage (NCBI taxonomy): Eukaryota > Fungi > Entomophthoromycota > Entomophthoromycetes > Entomophthorales > Entomophthoraceae > Entomophthora > Entomophthora muscae. The sequence goes on from QTSX02004275.1 coordinate 622,015, forward strand.
CAGAGGTTAACTTCAAAGCCAAATAAAATACAGTTCTTAGTATAAAAATATATATTTTAAAAAACTTTTATAGACTAAAAAGACCCCAATAAATTCATTTCTGCAATAAAAAGTATATTTTAGATAATAAAAATATGCTTAAATTTTCTGGTTTTAAAAGAAAGTTTATTTTAGTTTCAAAAGAAAAATCAGACTAGAATTTATATGCAACTGTATTCAATTGAATATAAAATACAAAACTAAACAAAAAAATGCTTTAAAATGTATTTGCATGGTAAGATCTTTATTGTCACAACATAAAATTAAAAGAAAGTAAAATCAATGCAAGATTTTATTTGAATTATTAAAGAACTTTTGCAATGTTCTCAAGATGAGTGAGCCAGTTGGAGGAGTTGTAGGAAAGGAGGGAGTTTTTTGTGACTATCTCAAAGCTGTTGAGATTCTTGCTGCTCTGGGAAACACTTTGGTGTCCATCTAAAAGCTCCTGGTAAAGAGTTTTATTGGTTGCTTGTTTAACTTGGAGCTTGTTGATCAGTACATTAAACTTGGGTTTCTTCACCCCAACACAGTTGGCAAACCTGTTATGCCAGCTTTCCAAGGAGGAAGTAGTCTTCATGGTCTTATTATTAACAAACTTGAACTGGTTTCATTCAATCTTGTTTTCCTTTCTTCCATGGTGTCTGGCTTCAAGTTTTTCAATCCATTGGCGTTCACAGTAATCATTAAATGGAGCAAAGACAGCTGCATTGTCCTCCATATACTTGGTATTCTTGAATGCCTCATAGATCTTGCTAGAGTCCTCCTTTCTCACCAAGTCAATGGCAGAAAAGGAGTTGAAGGCCACCTTGGGCTCCTGGGAAGTGGATCTAGTAACCAGTCTGTTGAGCTCAGTGAAGCTCTGCAGCTTTCTTCTGAGGCATTGTCTGAAGTGAAAGAAGCAACCATGAGGCTTGCTCTTAAATACCTTTTTAAAGGTGTTGGCTTGAGCAGGCTCAAAGTCAACAAGGAGGTGGGTATGGTAAGGCTCTTATGTTTCCTCATAATCAGGTTGGCTTGGGGTTTTAGACTTCTTCCTCTTGGGGGTAGAAGTGGGGGCATCAGTAGGGGGAAGGAGATCCAGCTTCCCCTTTAGAATCTCCAAGGCATGAGTATAGTCATCCTCATTTTGTCCTGACATTAGAAAGTAAACCATTGGTAAAGCCTTATCATCATACTTTCCATGGATGCACCAAAGCTGGGAAAAGATCTTAGGGCATGATGAGAAGGTCCCATTAGCCAACCAGATATTGGCTGTCATCAATCTCTTAAGGTTCTCCTGGGTGGCATAGCAGATGGTTCTTTTATTCTCATCTGGCCCATTGTCATGAAGGAGAAACTGTTCATCCTTGGAGGTGACTCTGAGCTCATTGGGTATATCCAGTTCCAGGAGGGAGGTGGCAGATCTGCCCACATTGTCAGACTTCTGGCAATTATCACTGACATACTTCTGAAGGGATCCAAAAGTACCAACTGCTATCTTTTAAAAGCTGGTCAAGTTGTGAATAGCCCTAGTGACTATCTCCTGGGAGGTAAGGCCCCTGTTGAAAGGCTACCTCTGGTGCAGGTACCACTTTATTAGGCGCTGATATACCCCAGTTGGTTCCAGGCAGGTGTGCTGATTGCTCAGCTTCTTAAACTGGGTAGACCCAGTTGTAGTCAGGCGGGCGGGGCAAGCAGGCCCCTCACACTTGTAATGATGAAGCACCAAGTTCTTCTGCTCATCATTACACTTAAACATAAAACCATCATGGTAGAACCCAGCATTGCCCTTGGAGGACATTATTGGGAAGAAGACAGGCAGGATATCTAGCAGTCAGAACTCCTCTTCATAGTTGCATATATTATGAACTTTAGGGATGTCCCAGGTCTCAAGGCCATCCTCAGTTGGTGTAGCATCTCCAGAGTTGTACAGGTCTTTATGTTCTTCTTCTGAGATGTGGGGAGGCGTCTCCTCTTCATCTGCCTGGCTGTAGACAAACTTGTGCCCAGTTGGGCTCTTGGAGGGGCTGGGGGTAGGTTCCTCTTCAGAAGGCTCCTCTTCTGGAGAGGGGGAGGGCTCAGGGGTCTTCTTGGTGGCCTTGGCAGCCTTCTTGGTGATCTTCTTGGTGGTCTTGGGGCCAGGCTTCTTGGATCTGGAAGGGGTGGCCTTCTTTGGGTTGATGGGAGTTGACTTAGGGGGCATCTAGATAGCTCAAAGTTAGTATTTTTTGGTTAGTAAAAAAGAATATAAATTATTAATAAAAATATCGTTTTTTAACAGAATCTGAAATTCAGAGTGCTTTTTACTATATTTTGTTAGTTTTAATAAATATTTTAATTGAGGTAGTCAACTCTATAATGCTTTTGAAAGGAGAAAAAAGGGGCTTTTGATCAGACAATTAGGGAGTTTTGATTTTGGCACTTTGATCTCAACACTCCCTAAAAACATAAGGAAACATAGTAACATATTAAATTAATTTAATATTTTTTTCAAAACTGCCAAAATCTGCAGTTTTTATTAAACCATTTAAAAAGTTACACTAAACTAAACCAAAAGGCCTGAAACTCTACTATGTTCTAAAGCAAGTCTTTAACCTTTAAAACGCTTATTTTAAGCTTTAAACTTACACTGGTTAAATTATTATGGTTTTGTAAAGTAGAGCGTTTGTTTGGTTTAAATGCACTTTTGATTTCCACACTTTTGATTGTAAACATCTATTGGAGCTTAGTTAATAAAATATTAAATTCCAATCATAATTTAAAATATATTGGTGAGCACTAAATCAGTGTGTTTTGAATTTTGATTTGAAGCTTTTTTGATTTGCGCACTCTATTACTACACCCAGTAAATTACTAAGTGATCATATAATATTTGTTTCATTCAGCACTCTATCTTTTACATAATAAAAATTACTGAAACTATAATAAAATGTTATACAGGTGATTGTGAACCTGTATGATAGGTTTTAGTTTATTTGGTTGAGTATGATATGATTTTGAAGCTTTTCTGATCATTTACATAGTGATAGAATCAATATTAAGTGAAATTTTAATTTTTTTAATTTTGGGGCCCCAAATATTAAATTGAAGAGAATTCCAGACTTCAATTTCTGCACTTTTGATTTTGTCCCCTATATTCAAAAGGATGAATAATATCTATTTTAAAAGCCAAATTAGTTTAAGGTGTGTTTTAAATTGCATCTATTTGGGCACTTTGAACTTGGTTTTTTGATTTTAGCTACTAGTAAAAACATTTTAAAAAAGTCAAATTTAAGAAAAATATTAAATTTTTTGGAAAATGTTTTTATTGAAAAAAGTGTGGAGATTAAAAAATCCATCAATTTGGAGATTTCAATCTCTGCACTTTGACTTTAGGCACTTGCCCATAAAATGCACTATGTATCAATACTTGTACTAAGTGTTAATGGCCCTAATATAAACACAATCCATTTCATTAAATTATAATGGAAAAGGCCAAGTTTACAATGGATTTTATTAAAAAAAATGCAATGAGTTATGCACATAATTTCTAAGAATCAATAGTTGCCGTCTAATTGCAATATTCTAATGCAATATTTACGTCTATTGTCTTTAATTTATTAATGATGATGAAAAATATGTATGCGTTGAAGATAGTACTATAAAAACCAGTTTTTTAATGGAATTCAAACAATATGTCAACAATCTATAACTTGATCAACAAATTAGAAGCACACCTGCAAAAGGTTGTTGAGATAGAAAAAAATATCAGGGAAATAGTGACAGGAAAGCTGGGTAACAAGGGCCAGCCACTGATCCAGTCAAAAGAAGATGATCTGGAGAAATTGGGAAATATTATAGATAAAAAGAATAAAGAAAATTACTTAATCTACAGGAAACAGTTTTATCAAGTCTAAAGTTCAACAACACGACCTACAATTTGTGGGAGTTCTGGCAGGGGGCCAAAGAAAACAATAAGATCAAACTAATTGAAGGAACAGAAATTCAAAAGGAAATCAACACCAATGAAGAGAAAACCAACCAAATGGAAACAGATGAAAATGAAACGCAAGCAAGAAGCAGAAGCGCTTCAAGAAATACAGAAGCTTTATCAAATGAAAACCATGAAGAAGCACAAGTAGCAAGAAATATAAGAAAAATTAAGCCTAGAACAATTAATGAAGAGCATCCAACACTCATGAAGTTTGCCAAAGTGGCGCCTGTGGCTGAGGGGGCCACAGGGGAAACAATTAGTAAGTCTTTTTATGTTTCACTTATATTTATTTTAGTCATCACCAGGAATGGGGATGAGGTTGCAGAAGTGGCGGCTTATAAGCTGAGTTGGTTTTACGGGGGTTACCAGTCACTGGTGGCCCCTGTAAAGCAAATAAATAAAAACCAAATAAATAAAATAATTCAACAGAATATGAATGATTTTTTTAATATTAAAGCTCAAGATAGGGAATATTCACTACCTGCAGGGTTCTTGCCATGGATAAGTGAAGCATATGAACTAGGAGCAACTATCAAAATCAAAGAAATGAATGAAATTTGCGGGGATGTCAAACTGAACTTTGATGAATACATATACAAAAGCATTCAACAATTCCCCTTCACTAACATCAACAAATATGAAAAGAATTTAATAAAAACCAGCTTTCAAATAGGAAATGAATATTTGAAATCTGCAATTTTTAATGAAGTTTTTAAGGCACTATCAAATAAAGTCAGGGATGCAGTCCTCGTGAATAATTTTAAACCTTTATTTATTTCATTTGCCAAGGCCTGGGGGGCTGATTCAAGTCAGGCGCCCCTCAGAACCCTCTTCAAGTTCAATCAAACATCCTATATTAATAGGTTAGTTCAAAATTTCAAAAAAATTATGCATGTTCTTGGAAAAGTATACCTTGCAGAGGATCCTCATCGCGGTATACCTGGGAATCCTCCTACACTGCATATTAAAAACCAACATCAAAAAGTTGGAGGATGTACCTATTCACATGGATATTTGCCGTGTAGCCCTTGACCATCAGAAGACACCACAGGGATATAGGACAGTTGAGCACGTCCTGTATGACTCATTTGCATTGGCAACACTATACAGGTACTACATGCCCCCTGAAAAAAACTTTTAGTCAATTCACTCACCTGCCTGCCTTTTATCAAACAATTAACAACCACCGGGGTACAGGACGCCACCCCTCTAGCAATTGCATCCAGGGTTGTCCACCACATACAGAAGAGTACGTGGATCCAATTAGATGCTTTAGCCAAAAACTTAATTTTGGGGTATAATTCCCTGGAATAATTGCATTCCCTTTGCAATCAACATCTCCCAATAAATATTTTCCCCTTGCAAATTAATTTTTTTACTTTTTATATTTCAATACTAAATTTTTTAATATTGAAATATGTAATATTAAAATTTTACTATAAAAATTTTAATATTACATATTTAAATATTAAAAATATTTAGTATCTAAAATTTAATATTAAAATTTTAATAATACATATTACAATATTAAATTTTTTAATATCAAATATTTCAATATTAGAATAAATCACAATTTAATAAAAATAGTTAAATTTCAAATATTTAAATTTTAATATTTAACTTTTACAATTTATAATTATAATTTTTCTTTTAACTTTTAGTATGTAAATTATAATATTAATATATCTAAATATATTACAAGAAATTAGTTAAAGTTGCAACCAAGTCAAATATTTTAAAATACGTTAGAAATGTTTTTATTTATTAACTTGTTGAATACGGGTTTAATTATCACATAGATAAACATTGAGAATTTAATTTATCTGCATCATGCGGCCCGCTCCACTATTGTTCTAAACAAATGATTGTTTAGAACTCAAATTACCTTTCCCTTGTAATGTGATTTATTAAACATATTTGATATACTTGACCTGCGTCCTAAGAATTAATTAGTAAGCAATACATGAAAATCATTGGTGGTTGTGTTGTGTGCCATAGTGGCACTAAATCAATAAGATCAGGTGATGACTTGCAAGGTCCAATTTGTGGCTCAAAAAAAGCTGATGTACTAAAAAGGGTTCACAATTATTTAAATAAAATAATTCTATTTCTATCTTTTTAATTTATTCATTTGTTAGCGCAACAGTCAATATAATATTCAGTGCATTATAATAAAAATTATTCTTCATACCTAGTATAATTAATTTTATTTACCTTTTCTACGTATTCTTAAATGTCTATAATACATTTAAACGTCACATTATTATATATAAATAATAATTTTTGAGTCCTAATAAAAACAAAATAAATAAAAATAAAAACAAATAAAACCCAGAGCGCCCATTTATCTGATTTGCTTGGAGGCCAGGGCTTTAGGGAGGAAGGATTCCAAGTGCTTGTAAAAAGCTGCCACCACATTGGGTGGCATTGCAAATTGGCTGACCTCAAGAATATTGAATAGATCCTCAGTGTCCTGAGAAAGGCCTTGTTTCACCTTATTCTTGATCCAACCAAACACCTCCTTGATTGGATTCAGGAATGGGGAATATGGCGGGAGGAAGAGAAGTCTCATTGGAAAATTGGTAAGTTGGTGGCTGGAGGTGTGGTTGTTTTTGTCAATGGGGGGGAATTTGGACACAATTAGATCTACTTTGTGGAGCCCAACATTATCAAGCACAACAACATTGGTTATGCCACTGTAATTTATCCGCAGGTACTCCTTGACAGCTGGGAGAAAATTGAGAAAGGTCCCACTGTTATGGGAGCCTTTAATCATCTGATACTGGTTCAACCCGCAAGGACCAAGAAGCGCAACCATGGAATAGGTCTGGGAACAGACAGCTGCACAATGGGCTATGCCGTCCTTGGACCCCTTCTCAACCCACCCATGCCTAGACCTGAGTGAGGAGGAAAACAACAATTTGTTGATATAGAAGAACTGGACATTCCCAGTCTCCTTTAGTGCCAGATATGTCTCAGCTTAAATGTGTCAATCCTTGATGGTCTTTTCACTGTTTCTATTGTACAGAGAAACTCCGAGCACCTTCCACAAGAAGCCCAAATCAACCATTGTTTTGTAGACAAGGGTTTTGGAAACAGAAAGCCCAAACTCTGTGGCAAGCATTGATTGGACAGCAAGTGTGTCCAGGTGGCAATCCTTGGCTACCCACTGCTTGATTGCGTCAATGTGAATAGGCTAAAGGAGTTTGGGCTGTCTTTTTGCCTTGGTGGATTTGGCAATTTGCCCAGTATTGCCATACTTGGTGTTGATGTTGGCAATGTATCTGGCCGTGACACCAAATCAGGATGCAATATCCCAAACTACCATTCCCCTGTTCAAGCAGTTGAGGAGAGCTTCACGCTCACTATCCGTCAACCAACGCTGGCCCTTGGCAGGTACCACAGCATCCTGGCTACCAGGTTCAACATAGGGGACAGGGACCTTTGTGTAGAAGGTGGGATTACTCTTGCTTGCAGTGGTGCCGGCAATGATTGAATACACAATAGGCTCAGATGGCTCAACAGTGGCTGCCAATGGCTTGTAAGTGGTATCAAAGACGCAGGGGCAGGAAGTAGCAACTCTTGGTTCAAGAGTGCGGGGCCAGGTGACAACTGGGTAAACAGTGGAGGTGTAAGTAACCTCAGTGTTCCCGGTGACCCTGGTGTAGGAGACTTTTGTGGCAGGCCTTGAGAGTGGCTTCTTCCTGGGATTCAAGATGGTGGTTCTGGCTTGGGATGCAGGAGGTGGTTGGCTGGCGCTGACACCTTGGGAGGCCTGTGTATTGGCATGACTCCCCTTGAGTTGTGTTCTGGGTCTGTTCTTGGACCCTCTGGGACACCCTTGTGGACAGGCTGCCCCACGGGCTGGTGCAGGAGTGAGTTGGAAATGCAATTGACGGTCCATAAAATAAAATAAAATAAAAAATATATTTCCAGATTAAATATGTATTTATTTGGAGTTATTGGTTTAGTTGTGGGTAGTTGTTTTCTCTTGATTTAGCCTTGAATAGTAGCAGAGTTTTTATATCAGTGATTTGAAGTGAGTAATATTGTATACTTTCCAGGTTTGGATGATTTTAAAGTTTAATCACTTTTTATGTCTAAACATGGTTATCAATATTGAATTTTTCATTTGATTTTAGTTGTAGTGGAGCTTCTTGATTTGGGTTAGTGTTTCCTAGTGTGCTTACTGTACATTAAATTTGGATTCCAGTTCCTGCAATTAATATCTGAGTTTACTAAAGCCATTCAAAAGTGATTTGAAATTCAGTTCTTGGATTTGAAAATCCTGCAATTTAAAAACATAGTAAACTTAATGAAAATGGTTGATGGATTTAAACGCTTCAAATCTGATTCTGGTTAATTCATTTTGTCCATTGGAAATATGCAGTTTGACTTGAACTTTGCAAAGTGTCTATGAGTTCCCGCATTTTCAAATATTCAAATAAATACTCAAAAAAATCAATTTAATTAAAAAGGCCATCCCACAAAAGTGATTTGAATTTTGGACCAAGGATTTGACAATCCCGCATTTTTACGTTCAGGTTCTGAATTTACAGTATATGTTAATAAAATATTATTCTAATTTGTACATTTTACATTTAATTTTTTTTAATCCCATTTTTATATTTATTTGATAAGAGTGATATAGATATATTAACATAATCAAGTATCAAGCGTCTGGGATAGCCTCAGATGCAATAATAAAAAATCAATATAAAAAAAATAAATTACACAGCTTCATTGATAGTCCCGCTGAATGTGATTGTGGGCTTAGAAGCTTCTAAATTAAAATGATAATTAATAAATCTTAAATAATAAATTATATAATATAAAAAAGTTGGACACACTAGCCTTTAATTTATTGGCTGTTTGGATAGGCACATGGAGATAAACAAATCAGTGTGGCCATAAAATTTGGCCACAGTCTCAGCTGGGAGGGTGTGGATCCTGGCCTGCAGCAAATCAAATAGGTCCTCAGTCCCAGTTGGGGTCCCACACTTTACAACTTGCTTGAGCCACCCAAAAACTTCTTTGATGGGATTTAGGAAGGGTGAATAAGCAGGGAGAAAGAGAAGGCGCAAATTTCTGTGGCCAATTGCTGGGGGCCTACTGTGATGCTGGTGTCAATCATCGGGAATTCTTCAAGAATATCAGCCATCTTATGGAGACCAACATTGTCCAGCACAATTACATTGGTGAAGTCCGGGCTTGTGCGCCTCAGGTGCTCCTGGACCAATCAGAGGAATGACAAGAAGGCGCAGCTGTTGTGAGAACCCAAAATCATTTGATACAGCTCAACCCCCTTTAGACCAAGGAGAGCCATCATTAAGTATGCTGTGGCGCAGACTGCAGTACACCAAGCTATCCCACCATTGGAGCCTTTTGGGACATACCCATATGCATTGCGCATAGACAAGGCAAATGCTGATTTTATAATGTAATAGAATTTGACCGTCCCCTTTGGCTTTGAGGGCAGTGTATGCCTCTGCGTATTTTTTCTGGACTTCAATGTTGGTTGGGCTATTCAAATTATAGGAAGATACCCCAAGCTTTTTCCAGGAAAAGCACATTCCCTTCACCAGATGGTGGTAAAAGGAAATTAAAGCCTCAAACCCAAAAGTAGATTTGTCCATGGCCTGTATATTTGCTAGTTCAAGATGGCAATCACGGGTTATCCACTGGCAGATTTCCCATTTATGCTTCTTGGTGAGCATGGTGAAAACACGCAAGGATTTCTCTGCGGCAAGGACTTGGACAGTATTGATGAATATGTTGAAGGTCTTGAAGGCATACTTGGGATCCACCCCAACAAAAGCCACAGCTGCCTTGTAATCACCAGATTCCTGCATTAGCTTGAGCAGGATGATGCTTTTGATATCAGGAATGCACTTCTGGGAAGGCTTAGTGGGCTCAGATAAAATGGGATCCTGATTGGTGACGGCTTGCAAGGTATGGGTACCTTGTTGTAGAAGGCTGTAACCTTTTTGAGCACTAGCTTTCCCTCATCAGTTTGATAGAACTCAGGCTCCTTGTCATCCTCCTGATTGCCATCACTGGTATAGGGCTTGTAGCTAGTATCATGTACAGGCTTCACCTTCTCCAGCATGGCTGACGGGACTAACTCTTACCGGTTCACAATGTCAAACACATATGAAGTAAGTTCTACCTCCTTGTTTCTAACTTTCTTGGTGAAGGTAACCTTGGTGGGCTTCTGGGTCAGCTTGGGGACCCAAGGGTTGATGCTCCGCACCCCAGCAGCTTGTGCTCCTCAAACCGGCTGTGTCAGTGCAGTGTCACTATCAAACTCTCCTCTCCTGTTTCCTTCCTGAGTAGGCATTTGTGTTGCACTAACTCTGTTCTTTGACCTGCGGGGCAACTGTAACTGCAGCACACAACATGTGCATTGGTAATCTGTTGTTGTGTTCCTTCCATTTGGAAATTTAAGAAAATACTAAATAAATTTTGATTAAGTTACTCCCTAATTTTAATTTTTGCTTTTATCTGAATATGGATATTTAATTAACATTTTTCTCAACCAATATCCCAATTATAGATTATTTATTTCTTAATTAGTTGTTTTAGGTTTTACAACACCCATTTTAGAATACTCAAAAAAAATCCACCCATTTTCCCAGATTTTACTTCCAAATTCAAACACCCAACACAATATTTTTAAAATTTGTGTTTCAGATTGTGTGCCCTATTTTAGATACCTTGGTATAATTCTTGATTAAAATCCATTGCACACAACATTTGAGTGATTTTGTTTATATAGTGAGTTGCTATTGTGTTTTGCTTTTGGGTTGAGTTTTAAGTCACCGCGTTTGGGTGTATTTTGTCATCAATTACATAGTAAACATATGTACACCAAAAATCAACTCACACCATTTCTTTTGTGAATCATGTATTTTAGATTGTATTTTCAATGTTTTGCTTTGCGCGTATCACTTCTTTGCTGTGTTGACCCATTTTGCCCATTAACACCAAAAATTCCTGCTAACAGAGTGTATATTTTAACCTGATAGTTGTATTTTGTTTAAATCTGAAACCATTTTGTTTAAATATGAGGTATTTTTGGTTGTTGCCATAGCTTTTAAAACTACTGTATTACAAGGGAAAGTAATTTGAGTTCTAAACAATCACTTGTTTAAAACATAAGTGGAGCAGACAGCTCAATGAGGATAGATAGAGCTTGTGTTGTTTAGCTATGTAATATATGAACATTACTCAACAAGCTAGTAAATAAACACATTTTTAAATTATTTTTTATACTTGACGTGATTGCATACTATACCTACTGTCTTATAATATATTTAGATATATTACTATTATAATTGAACTATTAAATTTTTTAATATTTAAATTTTAATATTTAAATTTTACTATTTAAATATTAATATTTTAAAAAGAGTTAAATTGCAAGGGAATAAAATTTATTAGGGATATGCAACTTGCAAATGGAATGCAATATTCTGGGGAAACATACCCCAAAATCAAATTTTCTGCTAATGCATCTAAATGGGATCACATTCTCTTCTTTACATGGTGGACACCCCTGGATGCAATTGATAGAGGGTGGTGCCCTGCACCCCAGTGGTTGCCAAACACTTGATAAAAGGCAATCAGGTAAGCAAATCAATTAATAGGTTCTTTTTGGGTGGCACATAATTTCCAAAAAGCAATGCCAGTGCAAAGTAGTTGTACAGGACTTGCTAAACTGTCCTGTACCTGTGTAGTGTCTTCTGTTGTTCTAGTGCTAATTGGTATATATCTATTTGAATTGGGATGTCCTCCAACTTTTTAACATTTGTTTTTAATATGCAGTGTAATAAGATTCCTAGGTATGTTGCAGCATGAATACTTTGAGAGGTATATTTTTCTGAAAACATGCATAAAATTTTATATATTTGAATTAATCTGTTGATGTAGGATGTTTGGCTGAACTTGAAGATGGTTCCAGGGGGTGCCCAGCTTGTATCTGCCCCCCGTGCCTTGGCAAACAAAATTAATAAAGGCTTGGACTTATTCACAAGGACTGAATCCCAGACTTTATTTGATAATGCTTCAAACACTTTGTTGAAAATTTCAGTTTTAAGATATTCTGGTCCTATTTGAAAGTCTGTTTTTATTAGATTTTTTTCATATTCATTTATGTTTGAAAACATAAATATTTGAATACTTTCATAAATATATTCATCAAAATCCAACTTGATATCCCCTCAAATTTTATTCATCTCTTTGAAATTGATATTTGCTCCTATTTCATATACTTCCCTAATCCATGGAGAGCACCCTGTGGGTGGTAAATATTTCCTGTTTTTTGCTTCCTTATTTCCATATTGATTCATGTTCATTTGAATTATTTAATTTATTTTATTTTATTTTAATTTATTTTGATTTAGTTGCTTTACAGGGACTACCAATGATTGGTAACCCCTGTAAAATCAACTGGACGTAAAGGCCACCACTTCAGCAACCTTGTCCACATTCCTAGTTATAACTAAAGTAAATATAAGAAAAACATGAAAAAGCTTACTTATTTGTTGCAACTGAACCAATGAGGATTCAGTATTTGGAATTGGGGAAGGCAACAGTCCAATAGAAAGGACAGAATAATAAGAATAAGGTATTGTTTATTATAGAATATTGTGATTAATATACCACATGGGGAAAGCCACAAGGCCACAAGGGGGTGGCATGGTGGGAAGTTCCATGTAAGGTTTGAAGCTGAGAAATAACTTGTGCGGGGATCATCAAGTTGAATTGGTAGCGCTCCTAATTAGGATGAAGTACCTGCCATTCAATATTGCCATCAGATTAATCCATAACGTTAGATATATCAAGGGGCAATTCATCAAGCGCCCCCTGTGTATTGTAAGATACGTTAGCAGGCAAGTCTAGAAACTTGGTTGCAACACCTCCCCTTGCCCCCTGCTTGTTGTCAGACACCAAGACTGGAGTCTGCGGAAGGTCTGGGAAGGTCCACATGAACAACCTTTATGTGGGGATGGCACGGCAGGGGCGCAAGAAATCATGGTGAAGCTTCTTGGTATTTCCCTGGGCATCTTTGAGTTGGTAGGTATGATTGTCATAGACAGCAGCTATCTTGAAGGGCCCTAGGTGGTTGGGTTCTAACTTGGCAGAATTGGGGTTGAGGGTGTAGACGGGGTTGCCTACAGTGTACCTGGCTTCAAGGTGCTTTGTCCCTCCTTCAATTTGCTTGTATTCAATTTTCCAGGCTTTGGCACACCATTGGTCTAGGGATGGGGTTGCTACCAGGGGAGGCTTTTTGGGAACTCTGGACCGTAGCTTTCCTTGTTCAACCCCTGTCAGACTGTCAGGTGTCCCAAAGACCAGGGTGCTAGGGCTGAGCCCCATGCCCCTGTTGATTCTTGCTTGTAGGATAAGTAGAGCGGTGGGCAGGTGTTCAGTACATGCAGTGTTAAGGTGCTCTTGTGAAAGCTTGGTGATCAATTAAACCAGCAAACCATTTAACTGTTCTATGCGTCCATTGGATTGAGGATGGTAGGGGGTTGTAACTATACATTGGAGTGCGTTCTTGGCGCAGTATGCCTTCATGAAATGCCCAAAGAGTTCAGGGCTGCCATCTGTGATGAGGCATTTGGGTTGTCCAAAGCAGGCCACAATTTCCTTGCCAATGAAGCAGGTGATGGTGGTGGTGGTGTGGTTAGTTGTTGCCCAGGCCACTGGATAGCAAGTGAAGTAGTTGATGGTAGCAATAATGTACTTCTTCCCCAGTCTGTCTTCAGAGAGTGGCCCTACAACGTCAAGGGCCCACTGCTTGAAGGGTTCCATGGCCTTGATGGGCAGGACAGACTTGGGGGTGCAGGTTTGGATTTATTCTTTTTGCACAGCACGCACGTTTTGAGGAGATCCAAGATGTCTTGATGTATGTGCGGCCACCAAACCTTTTGTTTCATGATCTCAAAGAGGTTACACCCTCTGATATGACCCAGGGTTTGGTGGTAGTGCAATATTGTGTCACCTTGTTGCATGGTGGGAATGTAAGGCGTCTTCTTGCCTGTCTCTGACCAACAGCAGATGTTACCAGCATTGGTGGTGAGCTGACTTTTGTTGTCCTTCAACTTAGAGATGATTACTAAGTTAAGGCCCTCATAGAGAGTTGTCTCAGGGAAGAGGTAGAGCTTGGGTCAATCTAGATCCAAACCATTGTTCCCAGTGATGGACGCTACGTAGAGTTGCAAAAGGGCGTCAGCTGTGACAAGTTCCTTCCCAGGCTTGTACTTGATGCGCAACTGGTAAGGGGATAGACACTCAACCCATCCTGCTTGACAGAGTGTCAAGTGGGACTGTGTGTTGAAGTACTGGAGCAACTTGTGGTCCATCAGAATGCGGGGTGGGAAGGTAGCACCTTCCAGGTAACAGCACTACTTATCAACACAGTGTACAATTGCTGCCAGTTCTTTATCATGAATGGGATAGCGTTGTTCCAAGTCAGTAAGTTTCCTGGACTCATATGCCACAGGGAGGAAGACGCCATTATCAGTTTCCACCCTTAGCACGCCCCCTATGGCCCTGTCAGAGGCATTGGTTTTGAGTTCATATTGACGGTTTTAATTGGGGAACTGCAGTACTGGTGCTGTTGTTAGCCTTTGTTTCAACATTTTGAAGGCTCAATCTCTGACAGGGGTCCAATGGAAGCGCTGTTTGGTATTGAGGAGCTCAGTGAGAGGTGCAATTATTTCTCTGCAATTGGGAATGAACTTGCACACATAGGCAACCATACCTAAGAATGTCTGCACCTGGCCCACATCAGCAGGGGGAGGCATGCTGGTGATTGCTTTGATTTTGGCAGGGTCGGGCTTTATCTCTTGGGCAGAGATGGCGTGCCCAAGGAATGACAGCTCTGACTTGAGGAACTTGCATTTGGAGGGTTTAGCTTTTAGCTGGTTTTTCTGAAGGGTGTCAAGGACAGTACGGAGGTGTTGGAGGTATGCGGTTTGATCTTGACTGAAGACAATAATGTTGTCAAGGTACACAACCACAAATTTTCCAATCAGTTCCTCAAATGCTTTGTTCATCAACATGATAAAGGTGAAAGGAGTGTTGGTCATTTCAAAGTTCATGAAACGACACTAAAATAACCCGTAGTGCATGCAGAAGGCAGTTTTTGCCTCATCCCCTGGTGCAATGCAGACCTGGTTGTACCCCAAAGTGAGATTGATCTTGCTAAAGACCTTCACACCTCCAAGTATATAAAATAGGTTATCAATCAGTGGCAGGGGGTACTTATTCTTAACTGTCACCTCATTTAGGGAGCAGTAGTCTGTGACCAGGCAAAGAGACCCATCCTTCTTGGCTACAAAGAAGACAGCCGCCCCATATGGAGAGAGCAAGGGGCAAATGAAGCCCTTATCAAGCGCGTCCACAAGGTGCTGGCAGAGGGTCTCATCTTTTGTTGGTGTAAGACAACACAATGATCATGCTTTAGGTAACAATCCTTGAAGTTGAACAGCGTGCTGGATCTCCCAGGGAGGAGGTAGTTGTTCAAGTGTCTCACTGAACACGTCCTTGTACTCCTCAAGGAGTGCAGTGAGCGCTGGTGGTGGCAAGGAGGTCAAGGGAGGGACCACAGATGATTCAGCGCAGATAAATTTGACTGAGCATTGATTAAAGTCTAGTCCCCCCCTTGAAATTGTACAGCTGGTCTCTGTTATTCTGACAAACACAGTATCATGGAGTAACTTGCTCATTTTGACAGGATAGATATGAAAACCCACCCCATTTCTATTAAGGGTGATACAGATGTATCCCAGTCAATGTAGGGACAGTTATGCCAAAGCCAGTTGAGGCCAGCAATTACGTCATGGCTGAGCCCTGCCATGATTGGCCCAGAGAGTTTAACCTGGACGTTCCCCGTTCTCACAGAGAAGGGTACCATTTTGTGGGTAATTGCAACTCTGCGGGAGTCAGCCACTCAAACTGCCTTGAACCTGCTAGGCACTTGGTCCAGCTGTTGGGAGTTGGCAAACGCCTGGTCCATCATAGTGTGGTTAGCCCTGGTATCTACCAGTAATTTGTGGGTGTTCCCATGGAAACAGAAGTGGTAGGATAAGCGGGTTACTTTATTTGAGGAGTGACTTGCTTGTAGTACGGGGTTGTCACTGTGGACTTGGAAGACGTCCAGGGTTTCAACTTCATGGGTGTTGTAGTCACAGGGGTTCTTTGCAAGCAAGGATTGAGAGGATGGGTCAGGTGGGGTTGCAGGGCCTCTTGTTGCTACAACCCTCAGGCTTTTCCCGGATCCTCAATTTGTGCTAGCTGGAGCTCCCCCTTGCAGGGGCGTTTAGTCCCATTATCCTGCTGACAGGGCTGGCGGCAACTCACTTGATTGTGACCACTGCCAGGTGTTGTATGAGGTTGGGATGGGGCGTCACTGGTACAGTGGAAGCCCATTGAAGCCTGGTTGTTAGCCTCCACAGCGGCCTTGTAGCAGTTGTCAATGGAAGTGCAGCAACCTACAGGGACCCACTTGCAGATATGGGGGTTCAACCCATTGATGATGAGAGTGAGTAGCATTGCATTTCTGTCAGTCACGGCTTTAGGGGCGGCAGCAAGAGCTTGTTGCCAGGCAACAAGGTACTCAGGAATGAAACCAGTTTGTTTGATTGCTAGAAGAGGAGTTCCCACAATAATGAGGGAGAAGGTTTTGCTGTAGCAGGACTTTGCAGCGTCTTGGAATGCTGCCCAGGTAGCGTCAAGTTCCTGGCTGGCCCAGTTGGTGAACCATATAGCGGCAAGCCCTGTGAGGTGGCCAGACGCAGTGGCAACCCACATGGGCCCAGGGACCTGACAGATACAGAGGCGGGTTTTGGTAGATTGGAGCCAACTGACAATGTTGGCCCCCTTGACGCCCCCCACAAAGAATTCTAGCTGAAGGTTGAGCATGCGTTGGGACAGGTCTGACTGGGGCAGGGTGACACTGGCGTCATGCTGCCCGAGGCAGAGACAATTGTACGCGCTTGTGAGGACTAGCTGGTCTTGATAGATGACATACCTGTCAGGGATATCCCCCTTGGGGATTGGCAGAAAAGTTTCTTGTTGGGGAGTGGACATATAGCCTGTACTCTGTCCTTTCTTAGGGGGAATTTTGTTTTAGGTAGATTGTCAACCTACCGCTGCTACCACTGTTGCAACTGAACCAATGAGGATTCTGTATTTGGGTTGGGGAAGACAACAGTTCAATAGAAAGGACAGCATAATAAGAATAAGATATCATTTATTGTAAAGATTGTGATTAATATACCACATGGGGAAAGCCACAAGGCCACAAGGGGGTGACATGGTGGGAAGTTCCATGTAAGGTTTGAAGCTGAGGAATAACTTGTGCGGGGATCAGCAAGTTGAATTGGTAGCGCTCCTAATTAGTATGAAGTACCTGCCATTTGATATTGCCATCAGATTAATCCATAATGTTAGATACGTCAAGGGGCAATTCATCAAGCGCCCCCTGTGTATTGTAAGATACGTTAGCAGGTGAGTCTAGAAACTTGGTTGCAACATATTGTTTCCCCTGCGCCCCCTTCAGCCACCAGCGCCCCTTCAGCAAACTTCATGAGTGTTGGCTGCTCTTCATTTGATTTCCTGGGCTTGATCTTCCTTATTTCTGCACTACCTCTTAATTTTCATTTGATGAATTTTCAGTATTTCTTGTGGCACTTCTGCTTCTTGATTGTGCTTCATTTCTATCTGTTTCCATTTTATCAGTTTCCTCTTCATTTGTATTGATTTCCTTTGACATTTCAGTTTCTTCAATCAGCTTGAATTTTTGAGTATTTCTTCTGTTGTTTTTTTTTGCAAATTCCCACAAGTTGTAGCTTTCATTTTTGAAATATAAATACTTGAGTATTTCATTTTGTAGATTTAAAACTATTTTCTTGTGTTCTTCTTTGACTAAAGTTCCCAGACTACTTTTTGGAGTTTCATTTTGCTGGACCAAAGCCCTTCCCTCATTTCCCAGATGATTTACTACAATTTTCCTTATGATATGTTCAAGCTCAACAACCTTTTGGAGGGATGACTCTAATTTTTTAATAAGGCTGTATATATTTGACATTTTGTTTGAATTATATCAAAAAACTGGTTTTTATAGTACTACCATTAACACATTAATAGTTTTTTGTTATCAATAATAAATTAAGAACCACAAATATAAATATTGCATTAGAACATTGCAATTAGACGTCAACTCTTGATATTTTGATATTATGTGCATAACTCAATGCATATTGTACAATAAAATTTATTGTAAACAAGGCCTTTTCCATTGTAATTTATTATACAGAATGCATTGAGTTATACATTCAATATCTAAATATCAGGATTTAACGCATACCTGCAATATTCTAATATAACATGTACATTTGTGGTCCTTAATATATTATTGATAATGAAAAATATTCATGCAAATAATTATATGTTACCACATCAGATGTATACAATTTTATTAATTATAGGGAATGTCAATAATATAAAAAATATATTATTAATTATGCATTAGAAGAAATAATATCAACTTTAATAAGTTGTCACAAAGAAAAGTTTTACTTTACTCATTAAAGGATGAAAAGGGGAGAGAATGGGCAGAATGTATGTTGCCATCATCTGCGCCTGTAAAAGGGACAGCATCAGAGGTAGTGGGGAGAGAATGGGTGGTGGTTTGGGAGTCAGGGTTAGAAGGTGGGTGGCTTGATCTTTATGGGGGGTTGGAGAGGCAGGTTTTGTTGACTGGGAAGAGGCAAAAAAAGCTGATTGCTTCAATTGTTCAAATTCTTCTTCCATCACATACGCAGGCTTGATAAAACAAATGGATGAGAGTGGGGAAGGCAAGAGTCCTTTATGGACTTATCACTATCACTTGCATAGAAGATGATGAGATATGATAAGTCCTGGACAAATACAGAAGGGAAAAGCTCATACCTCTTCTCAATTTGGGAGCACAGTTTATTGTAGGTGGCAGGCTTTGAGCACCTGAGAGCCAAACCAAAATTGTAAAGAAATGCATCTGCAAGATGCATGTCAGCGTGGTTGGTGGGATAGGACCAACAGGTATGCCCCATAGCCCTAATTTCTTTGGCTGTCCATTCCCGCTGCTCCATCTCCACACTCAGTACAACTGTATGCACAGCTTGTTGGGTAGCCCACTCCTCCAGAATGTCCTTGAGCTCCATCTGGTAGGCATACTCATCTGCAATATTTAATATTGCTGATTAATAATTGATACCCAATGGGGAAACTTCCAACAAAACCCCAACAAATCAATGCAAAATTGGCCTGCGCTTGTAAACGTCAGATTGGATACACTTTTCTCCATAATCTTGGATATTTGCAGAAATCTTGGCATATGACAAGAAGATGACATCATTGCGCGTCCTCATTACCCTCCCTTTAATAAAATTAATGATGGTTGAATTGTAGGGGTTGGTATTACCAAACTGGGGCCAATGAGAACCTGATTGGACAAGATTTTAACAGCAACCACAACTCTGTGCATCCACAAATTGACTGTTCTCTTATTTGTGAAAATGCCATGGAGTCCCAGCTGGAGACAAACCTGGACCAGGGGCATCTGCGGGTCACACTCCATGATAGCCATCATGAGAGGGTGGGCTTTTTCACCTTCAGTTGAAGTACAGGCACCAGTTGGGGTCTTCTTGGGAGGGGGCCACAATTGGCGTGGGCTTGCAGGGTTGCAGCCATATTGGACTTTGCAAAACCCATTGCAGCTGCAATTTCCCCAAGGGACATAAGCATCCCTTGTTTTTTGACTATTTTGAGAACAATCTCTGGGGTAATTAGCTTTCTTATACGTCTTGCAGGCTGATTGGCTGGAGGTGGAATGTGTCTGTCTTAGGAACCAGATAGTGCCATATGATTGGCTGTTTCTGGATTCTGGGTTCTCTGGGTGACTCCATGGCTCACTTGGCCAATTCTGGATGCTAATGTTGATACACAATTTGGGTTAGCAGCTGCCTGTGTGTGATGGGCAAACAGTGCCATGCTTGAGGATGCAGAAAAGGAACACACTCCTGGGTAGTGCTTGTGGAGGGTCTGTAGGTTGGGAGTGACCATAGACAAAGGCTTCACTATTGGAAGACCCAGTGTAGCCCTGCATAATTTTGTCAAGGCCAGGGAACAGCTCATTTATTTGGTTGTTATTAAAAGAAGGCATAATAAATTTTTATTAAAAATTAAACATAAAAAGATAAGTGTACATTTTAGTCAATTTTATTGTTAAGATTTTAAGTTGGTGAATATTACAATCTAAATTTTAGCTGTCCTAAAATGGAATAGGGTGATTTTTGGGAATGCTTGTGATTCCTAAAAGAATCAGCACAAATCCACTCTAGATCCTTTAGCATCCTTTTTGAGACACCCATAAATTATATTTATTTCAAATTCCTTGCAATTATGATTTGAAACTTGGTTCTTGGATTTGAAAATCCCGCAATTTCAGATTTTTTAGTTTTTACATGATGTCTATGATCTGTTTGAAATACAGGAAAGCTCAAATTGTACATTAGAATCCCGCAGTATGATTCATGTATCCCACATTTGTTTGCTGTGTTTTGTCTTTTATTAGTTGGATTATCTGCTCAAGAGATTTTAATTTGCCAATTTAAATAAACCAAAAAAGTCAAATTAAATGCTTGATTTTATTAAATGTTTTAATTTCCACTCAGCTGAGTTGCCCGCAAAAGTGATTCAATATTTGGACCAAGGATTTGACAATCCCGCATTTTTACGTTCAGGTTCTGAATTTACAGTACTTATGTCTCTTGCTGCACTTACTCATTGCGCCTGAGATAATAAAGAAACAGATTATCAAGGCCCACCATTGTTTTAAAAGAGCAAGACATTCTTAATTAATCTCAAGTAAATATTTCTTTCACCTCCTACTTCATAACTGGCTCATTAGTAACCCATTCTGAAAACAGTGATTTGCATAAAGTCAATAAAAACTATATTTTTGACTGCTCATATGCATCTTTTGCTACATTAGAATACATCTCACGGGCTGCAAAGAACTTTTTTGCTTTAGCTGCCGCTGATAATAAGTTAATTCAATTTTCCAAATATTGTCTCATGCTTTCTGAAAAGACTTATGAGCTTTTAAAGCAATATTTGGTAACAAAAAGATGGGCTGGAGCCATCTAATTAGCCAATTTTTTGGTGCCAACAAATCTGGAACCTTCCCTCTTTTGCTTCAGCATTAGAGTGTGCTGAAGCCCCTGATGGTTAAGATAATAGGTTGTCCATTAGGGATAAATTGATGTAACAATTGTATGAGCACACAATTTTTGTGTCACATTTTAATTTCTATCATAATTTTCAACTAATTGAGGCTTCAAATGTGATAAATTTACCCTCAATTAGCTACACATATGATCCCACAAAGAAAGTTTGAGGTTTAACTTATCACAGTGGCTGGTTTGCACTATTTCTCTTAAATAGGAAGCCACATAAAACCAGTTGTTTTTTAGGCCTTTAATTTCTATGCCATTACTATCTCCCAGGTTAACAGGTGAGCATATTCCTGCACAGCCAGACATCAGCAACCTTCCCCTCACTATATAACCTTCAAAAGTTATAACCAATAAAATAGTTTTGTCATAATATCTTCATTCTTATGTCTTAAATTAGGCTGCACCTATAGAAACAACAGGTATAGTGATAATATTGAATGGTGCTTGACTAACTATTGTAGGATTTAATCATCCCAAACTGCAACAAATACGTCAGAGTGGAACATCCTGGTCCTGAGGTCAATTTTTTTAGCAGAACTAATGGTTGAAGGTTATGTGTGTTTTAATAAAATCTCTTCTGGTTACTTTTTGATTTCTTCTGTGTTTTTTTGTCATTTTTCACAAGTTGCTTTCAGGATATTGTACTGGTTGTCATAAATAACATTTTTTTCTGATAATAAACAGAAATCAAACGCTGGCTTTCACAGTATGTGACCTACTATATCATAGGGCCAAGGGCCTGGCTGCCCATATTTTTTGGGCTCAAGTCAGGGGCTTGTTTGATAAGCAATCCACAAAGCCTCAAAGATTCATCAAGGCTGGAAAGAAACCCCACTGAAGACACACCACTGAGGGCCCAGATCTATACAGAGGCAGTGGCCTCCCCAAAGGAGATTTCAAAAAATATATAATCATGCTTCCCAATGAGAGCAAACCAGTGTCAACTCTCAGCTTTTGAACAAAACTGCATTTGGCCGGGCCGCCTGATTTTAGAAATAGAGTTAGAAAACAGGAAGTTTCTTGTATGTGTTCACTAAAAACCACCAATCAAGAGCCAGTCAAATATATCAATCAACCAATGGATCAGATTTCTGATATTAAAATCCCCAAGAACCAAAGTCCTGCGTTTTCTGAAGCTATCAGAAAAGGTAGTATATAAACTCCAAGCACCCTAGAAATAGCAGCAACAGTGCCCATGTTGACACTTTGTCAACATGGTCACTTTCAACTCAAAACTCTAAATCTCTTATGTTTTTTGCTAGCTGCACTAGCTTAACTCTTTTTTTTAAAGCTTTCAGGGGTGCAAACCCAGAAAACACGACAAAATTGTGGCCATTTCAACATGATTTAATATTAAGATTAATAAAAAAGTCAATTTAACCAGATTTTTCCTTTACTTTTACTAATAAAAATTAGTTTATTTTTTATTTTTTCACTTGTAAAAGTGTCAATGTCAACACTTTTTAAGCCAAACTTATTTTTAATACTAAAACTAAAACATCTACAGTAAAAAATTAAGTGCACATACATTTAATTGTTGAAATGCTCATGTTATAAATATTTTTGCTTGTTGCCATAGCTTTTAAAACTACTGTATATTAGGTGAATTGATGGCTAACAGGGATCTAATAATTTAAGCATGAGTTACTATGTAAGTTACTATAGAATTTATTATTAAAAATAATGTCAACACTCAGAGATGTTGTTTATTTGCTTGTGATCATCTGCTGGGGTGGAGTTAAGCAAATTAGAGTAGCGCAATTTAGCTTAAATTAATATGTCACCTCATATAAAGAATGTTGTAACTGATGTTGTCAACACTTTACCCTTTTTATTACTGAATAAAACTTTCTTAAGAACTTTCAATATATACAATGATAAAATATCATATTACCACTACCCAAATATTATTTTTAATAAAAGAATAAAGATCTTTGATACTTTTTTTACTTATTTTATATGTTTTTTTAACTTTTATATGTGAACAAAAATACACAGAGAACAGTTTATTTTTGCTAGCCCGCATAAATTTAATTAAGCGTACTATGTTTTTTCATAGTAAATTTTCAAAAAAATGTCAACAGTGAGAATTTTGTCAAAGAGTATGTCTACAATTTTTCTAATCAGCAGTGAGAATTTAGCTTTTTTTACTAATTGTCATTCATAATGTTGCAGCTTTTTCATTTCTCACATATAAAACTTTATGTTTTACATAATAAAATCATCTGATTTTTTGATATGTTGTATTTTTAACTTTTATCTTTCATATTTTTTAATTTTTAAAATAAATCTATATCTAAATATGATTTTTTTACATATTTCTCTTAACTTTTAACTTGTTTTTTATAACTTTAATAAAATAAAAACTTTATAATTATTGTTGTAACTGTGCTGTTTTTAGCAGAGTTACAAGGGGGAAAATATTTAGAAACTAGATAATATTCTTTATTGGGAGATAGGTATTATATAGTCATTGTGAATTGTGGATATAAAGAACATGATAGTGTTGATCACACAGTGGGATGGTGCAGGGGGTGGCTTGATCCTGGTAATGAGTCAAGCGCCAAAACAAGTTATCCTCTGTAAGGGATCATCATTTGTTCATGTTGTTGGATTTGGAAATTTGAGTTGACTTCCTAGTCTAGCTTTGAGTGACTGGGTAATTGGATTGCAGGTTGCAAACCTGCTTACTTGAAACCTTGTTGGTGGGTCAAGCCTGCTGTTTCAGCAGCATTTTTTACCTTTTTAAATGCCAATAAAAGCCATATAAAGTTTACCTTTTATATATTATGTTTCTTAAGTTGTTTTGTTTGTTTTTTAAATACATTGCTTTATTTAAACCTTTTACTTAGTATTTTAGGACAAGAACACCTCTAAGCAGCCCAAAGGAACCAAGCGTTCCTCTAAGCCCACCAAAGCCACCAAGAAGAAGCCTGTCTCATCAAAGAAGGCCACTCCTAATCCCTCCCCAAAGCCCTTCCATGAGCCCTCTCCTGAGAAGAGCCCTGCTCACTCCACTGAGGGAGAGGAAACAGATGGTTCAGTTACTAACAGCAGTTTATACAACTCTGCTTCAGACAAGGAGCCTACCAAGAAGTGGCGCCAGGCCAAGAAGTCCCCTCTAAAGGATAAGTTTTCTACACATGAGGAGCACCAAGATAAGCCCCCTTCTGCTTCTCCCCACCAAACTCCCCTCCTTCAAGTTCATCTGGGGATGATACAAAGCCCTGCCCTGATTACTTCCATGGCTTCTGCCATGCTCCTGCTGGCCCATGGGACCCTCTGTTGGCCCACAATATCTGCAATGTTGAAGGGAAGTTTAAGGTTCCTTCTTCCCTACCAAAGTTTTTTCCCATAATGAGTGTCAAAGTTGGGCCAGCCATGGTGGTCAACAGTTACATCTTCAGCTGCAATAACACCAACTGGGGCTTCAAGAGCTGGCACTATACCTATGAGGACCGCTCTTGCCCAGTGCAGCTCAATACTGAGCCCTGAGACTTGGTACAGACTATTAAGGGTGAGCATACCTGCATCATGCCCAGCACAACCATTGTCTGCTTTCTTAAATGGTATCTGGTGCAGGTCATGCCCACCTCAAAGGACCTTTCCCTGACCCAGCTGGCCATGCTTGTGTGCAAGTGCCTCTCCACCACCAACCTCAAGAGAGTGCCAACTCACATCCAGTTGGTCAAGTTTGTGAGTGATAGGCACCAAGCCTTAAACCCCCTGGCCAAGAGTGCCACCACAATTGAAGACTTGGTTCTTTCCAATGCCCTCAAGAAAACCAAGGATGGAGAGATTTTCCTGCTCCATGACAATGGGCAGGAAGTGGAGGATAGGGTATTTTCCTATGCCACAACCCAAAACCTGGAGCAGCTGAACACTACTACCACCTGGCTGTATGAAGGCACATTTGCAACCTGCCCAACCCTTTTCAAGCAGCTTTGGGTCCTGTACAGGCAATTCAATGCACAGGTCATCTCCCTTGTGTTCTTTCTCCTTCCTGGTGTCAAGACAGAGGTCTATGCCAGAGCATTCAAAATTGTCCAGGATGCTTTGAGCTCCCTTCCCACCAACCAGCTCTCCCCACCCACCCGCTCCACAAGAGCCAATCCCTCCTCTGCTGAGAAAAATGAGTCCACCCTAGCCGCAGAGCAGCTAGCTCATGCGCACTCACTTGGGCCAAAGGTAATCATAATGGACTTTGAGCAAGCTCAGTTCAGAGCCTTTGAGGCCACCTTTAGTGGAGAATTACAGGGCTGCTTCTTCCATTTTAGGCAGGCCCTCATCAAGAATCTTAAGAGCAAGAATGAGCTTTTTTACAAGTATCTTAATGATGGTAAAGTGAAGTGCTGATTTGCCATCACCCAGTTTGCTGCCTTGACTTTTGTGCGGCCAGAGCATACTGGGACTGGCTTTGAGGCCCTCCTGGAGGATGCTTATATCAAGCAGCATTCCACTATCTTCAAAGGTTACCTGGATTACTTTGAGCAGCAATGGGTGGACAAGAAGGTGACTGCCCAGAGAGGAAAGAGTGGGGCCACTACCCCTTGGAACTGTCAAAGCGCCTGCCTCAAGGGGAAGATAAAGACCACATCCAGCCTTTAAGTGTGGCACAAGCACCTTAAGGTGAAGTTTGGGTCAAACCCCAAATACAACAAGTTCTTCCAGAAGCTACAGAAGGAGCAGGCCTGGACTGTTTTAAAGTTTTGCAACCTGGCCAACCAGGTGGCCCCCAAGAAGAGAAAGGGCAAGGACCAAGACTACCAGGAGGACGTCCAGAAGGTGGTCAAGAAGAAGTACAAGGTGGAAGAGATCAAGAAGTACCTAGAAGATGTTGCCACTGCTCTTGCTGGTGGATTTAATTAGCCCAATAAACCTTGCTTTGCCTGCATATTTTTTACTTTTAAATTTTTATTTTTACTTTATTTTTTGGATAGTACTAATCTTTTTAGGTATAAATGGTAAGTTTCAGATACATTTTCAATGTGGTTTTGTAAGAAAAATATTATATTTTGTTAATTTATCTTTAAGGTATGAGATATTTCCAGTTGTGCTTATATAAATTATAAAGAATTAAAATAAATAATTTCTTATATTATGTAGTTATTATGATATATAAAATATCTTTATTTTTGGTTTATTGTAATTTTAATTTTTATGGGAATATAATTATAATTTTATAATAAAGCGTGTAATTTACATGGTAAATTGAAAAATAGTTGCTTATCTCTCCTTATTCTTATAACTTATAGTAATTTTTTATTGCATTTTTTAACTCTCTGGGGTTTTTTAGCATAATTAAGTATTTTAAATATATATTTTTATATTAAAAATGTTCAGGGTAAAGTGTTCCGTTACTTAAAAAAGTGTCAACATCTAGGAGATGACATTATGTAAAACTGGGCCATCACTTTACTATAGTGTCAACATTAAAAGTGTTGACATGGCCACTGTTGACATTTTTAGTGTCAACATGGGCGCTGTTGCCAAAATAGCAGTATCATTTTTTTGATTAATAAAGCTATTAATAACCTTTAGTTTAACAATATCCTGCATTATTTCATATTAGCCCTCTAGCATTTTCAAACCAAACCAGCAGGCCCTGCCCAACCTGCTGCCTCTCTCATAGATCCCGCAGACCTCACACTTGTGCTATGCTGTCCTCATGATGCTCCCTTCAGCTCTAAAAATTTACTAAAGATCCAATAATCCTGGGTGTGATGATCCACATGTATGCTGTTTTGCAGGCAAGGGTTGATTTAGCTTCAAATAAAGACAATATGCTGAAGAGTGACAATGTGTGGTTAGCTGGTGACGCTGTAAGCTAGTAGGTAACATAGTGCTACTAGGGGTAAGTAGGGTGAGCCTAGTAGGTAACATGGACTACTAGGGTAAGTAAGGCCTGGCTGGTAGGTAACATAGGACTACCAGAGGCAGATATTGCCTCCGCCCAGCAGAAGGAATTGGCTGCTTTGGGCTATAGTGCTTCACCTTGCAGGGAACTGTGGCTGCGGAAGGGTGAAGACTGAAATAGCAAGCAGGTAACTTTGTCTGTTTGAGGTGGAGTAGGTTTTGGACCCCTGGCGGGTAACATGGGCTGCCAGGGAAGGGAAGAGCTCTGAGGGCTCCATGTACCCTAATACACTTATGGGAGGTCTGTGAGCAAGCACCCTACCTAACAGACTGGTAGGGTGTCCCCGTTTATGCCCCTGTGGGAGCTTTGGGGGAACCCAAAGTGAGCATTGGAGGACATAGATTTGCTCAGAGGTGTCACCAAGGCGGCTTGCTTGGGGAAGCAAGCTGCAGAACTTGGTGTTATCAGGCCTCTGGGAAGTGGAGCTGATTACTCTGTGACTGAAAGCCCAGACTTAATCACCTGGGTGAGTAAAGACAACACATAGACATTGATCTATGGTTGAATGGCCTAAGTGTATTGCCACGTGCAAGGGCCCAGTCAAACACCAGTTCAATGTAGACTCATGCCTGGGTCTACAAGTTCTGGTAATGGGGACTGAGATAAAGAATTGAGGTGGTTCACAGAGTTAACAGAGAAAACTAGCAGGAGGGACTGTTTGGTCACAGTGAAGGCTAGTTGATGGACTATTAATTCATATTGAATTATGGGAACCAATATAGTTCAGTATGTAAAAGGAACAAAGGAGGTTCCTAGTGAGTATTTGTGGAGGAACTGGTTGAGGATAAGTTGAAGGACAAGAAGATTATGATGCAGGAATAGCTGATCATAAAGCAGGATGGCCAAAGGGCCATAAGTTTGTGGTGAAGAACTGAAGAGCTGAGAGGATGAACTAGCCAGACTGGAGGCAGAGGCTGGAAGAGCTGATTTTAGTGTCTTTTGAGAGGAAAATAGATAAAAAGAAGCAGTTAAATAATAATTAAATAATGCCTGATTATGATTAAAAAAGGATTTAATAGCATATAATAAAAAAAGAGGAGGAAAAATAATATATAGCTTGTTAGAATTATATATTATTTTAGAAAGAAGAATTAAAGAGGAGATAAGCCAGAAAGAAGCTGGAAAAAGAATAGAGAAACTGTAAGGGCAAAAGAGCAAATTTTACCAAGAACAACTAGGAGAGGCGAAAGGATGAGCAGCAAGGAGGTTTTAAGTCGCAAAACAATGAGAGAAACACAGAGAAACATTGAAAAATTGAGGGGTTGAAATTTGCCTAAGTAAAACATATGTGGAAGCGCTCAAGATTTGCCAGAGAAACATGACAGGAATTACGGCAAAACCGTTCAAAATGTGGAGCAGTTGTTTACCTGGAGCAAGACAGCCTCAGGTTTGAACCAGGGTCAAGAACAGGTCATCTGGGGAAACCTTTTTGGCAAAACTGTTGAATCAAGGCGTGTGATTGGCTGCAAGCCAGAGTCCATTTGATCAGTGTTTTAGGGGCTTTAACTTAAGAGTTAAAGCCTAAAAAATGAGGAGCAGAAGCAGAAAATTTAGGGCTTTCATTGGCTAGAGTAAGCTTAAAGGTTTAATATATTATAGGAGGAGAAAAACAGGATAGTTTAAGCTTTGAAGAACCAGAGTTCTAAGAGAGGTTTTTGGTCTGAAACAAGGGGCTATAAAAGGGAGAGCTATCTGTGACTCTTCAGGGACTGGATCAAGTGGATTACAAAGGCCACAAAAGCAATAGAAGAAGCCAAAAGACCAAGAGTAGGAAACCAGAGCTGGAACAGGCCACAGGAGCTGAAGATTAGAGCACAGGAGCCCAAGACAAAGGAGCAGGAGCCAAAGACCAAGTACAAAGAGTCCAAGAGATTGTTAAAGGACTCCAATTATTGGCACAAACCCCTCATTATTACCTATCCCAAGGCCATATATCAGAAGGTTTCTAAGGAGATCTTCCTTCTGACTGTGAATAAAGCGCCTATTATGACCCCTACCCAAATTTCCCGCATTAAGAAAGGATATAAGTTCTATGAGTCAGTTACCCCACATTTTCTATCCTAGCCAAGGGGACAAGGAATCCTATTGCCTAGGGTGCAGGAAGTTTGCCTCTAGTAAGTCTGCCCAGGAGGAGTGGGAAAAGGTGACTAGGCATCTTGAAATAATGGATAGAGGAAGAGAGTTTATTGGGGGAGAGTTTGCTAGACTATTACAGGATTGGTATTGGCCTACAGAAGGGCTGGCACCTGCTGAAGTACAAGTGTATGGTGGAGACGCTTGCCTAGTGATTGGGAAGGTACTGTAGGATTTTTCTCTTATGCAGGCTAATTATAAGCTCCTAACCAACCATTCACCACTGTTGGAGAATGACGACTCCTCCAAGCCGGTCCCTGGCTACAACCCAGGACACACTTTGGGGACTGGTGACCAGGAACCCCACACTGGAGTTATCCAATTTTTCTCTAGAGAACCTCCTCCTAGCCAATTTCCTGGCAAGATCACGCAAGCCAGAGACCTTTGGCTAAGAGAATTATTGGTACACAATCTGACCCTGCCTTTTCAAAGACAAATATAATCACCTGCCCGCATATTTGATCCCTATGACACCTCCTGTTACCCTGCAGCTCAACTGCCTGTAAGATTTGGGGACCACTAATAGGACTACATCCACTCAACTCTTTGGTGCAATGTAGATTACATATACCAGATTGTGGACTTATGGTTCCATCCAGAAGTTCTTGCCTCTGCTAGGCTGTTCCTTCTCTTATGTACTCAAGTTAGCGCCCATATTGTGGTGGTAACCTTCTAGTGGTCCAGTGGTCTCACTGCCCATGTTCACAACTGCCTCTCCTCAAACTGGCTTCCTGACACTGATCAATCTTCTGGATGAATAAGGGGTGGCTTGATCTCACTAATTAGTGAAGTGCTAATTTGAGTTGCCACCAGATTAACATTATTATTGGTTCTTTTTTCTTGCTTAGTAATTCAAGTTGACTTCTACATTTGACTTCAAGTGCTAGGGAAGTCAGTTCAAGTGGTGTTTGGTCTCTTGTGCAGAAATTTTCAGGTGGTCACCCCCGTAGTTTTGACAGCAACTTCTACTTTACCCTTTTATGAGCCCTCTTCTTTATCAAGCATTCCTCTTCAAGAGAACAAATATTCCCGCTTTACTTCACCCCAATTCTCTTGAAATCAATAAACACATGAGCCATCATCTCTCAACACCAAGTTGGGATTGTTTGACTTGTACCCCAAAGGTACATTTTAGGCTCTTGGAGCTTCAATTTTATGTTGAAATTTCAATTTTTGTAGCTGTTTTATTATTATTGTAATTTCCTTTGATTATTTATCTCACCAGTTAAGTAATTTTTACATTTATAGTTAGTCTTTAATTCTGATTTTTTTGAACTAGTAGTTGATTCTGAGCAGTATCCAGATCTTGAAATTAATTTTCTAGAACAGTTTTATAATTTTAATAATGGGCTCTAATTTATTTCCCTCAGTTAAATTAACCAATTAAGTTCCTGTGGCGCTCCTGCTTCTAGAAGGTCACCAAGATGTGTCCTGGGTCAAAGCCATGGATTAAATGGGTTGGGATGACATCTTCAGGTATACATTTTCTATGTAAAAATCAAAAGTAAATTATCTGACCACTCCAAAAGGGTCCTATCACGCCCCCAATTATAATTGGCAATTGATAACTAGGGGGAAACATATTTCACAGAAATGCATGGGCTACCAAAGAATCTTGGTCATCTAGAGGGCTGTCTGAATAATAATTTTTTGGTACAAAAATATCCTGGATCTCAAGGTTATTTGCACCACTTTACTCATTCCCCAACCAGGAGTTTTCTATGGATAAACAGACTAAAATTCTGCATCTTCTGGTGCTCTTGACCAGATCCAAAATAATTATCATTAGGAAAGCCCTCTGTCACAAAAAGGGAGAATAGGAGTCAAGATTTTCTTTATTAACAGGAAAAAGATCCCCTTAGAAACCTTCTGATTTGCCATCATTCTGGAGACTTTTTTATTAGCTACTTCTTCATAAAGGACTTCTTTACGCTTTAGAAGATATCCAGTTACTAAAAACCAACCAGACATTTAACCATTGAAACGCAGATCCAGCGCCTAACCAAGCTCCTGATTGCAACCAAAAGATTCCCTAACAACCTCTGAAAGACTACTAAAAAGACCAAAAGACCCTCTAATTTTACAGCTATCTTCCTTCTTATAGTGTCCTTTTCCCAACGTTTCTGCCTTCAGAATAGCTTTCTTCAAAAGCTTAAACCATTGGTGCTCACTTTTCTCTATAACAAATTAAGCTTACACATGTACTTTCTCAAAAGCTTAAAGTGTTTATTCACTATTTTCTTCCTTATACTTTAAGCTTTTGGCTTCCAACCAATTATATTCATCAGGAAATATGCCATAACTCAACCAATGATTTCAGAGCGTAAACCTTCATCATTTATGAAGTTTCACTGTGATCCAACTAGGAAATCAATTTTCACTGCTCAAGGCGCTTGAAGCATTAATACTTTGTGTACCAAAGTGTTAAATGGTTCACTATTCCAGCACCAGTCTTCCCTGCATTCAACCTTGGCTAATTTAAATACTGTAAATTCAGAACCTGAACGTAAAAATGCGGGATTGTCAAATCCTTGGTCCAAATTTCAAATCACTTTTTGCGGGCAACTCAGCTGAGTGAAAAAGTAAATATTTAATAAAATCAAACATTTAATTTGACTTTTTTTGATTTATTTAAATTGGCAAATTTTGAATCTCTTGAGCAGATAACTCAACTAATAAAAGACAAAACCCAGCAAACAAATGCGGGATACATGAATCAGAAATGCTTATTCTAATGTACAATTTGAGATTTCCTGTATTTCAAACAAATCATAGACATCATGTAAAACTTAAAAAATCTGAAATTGCGGTAATGTCAAATCCAAGAACCAAGTTTAAAATCATAATTGCAAGGAATTTGAAATAAATATAATTTATGGATGTCTCAAAAAGGATGCTAAAGGATCTAGAGTGGATTTGTGCTGATTCTTTTCAGGAATCATAGGCATTCTTAAAAAACACCCTATTCCAATTTAGGACGGCTAAAATTTAGATCATAATATTCACAAAATTAACATATATAACAATAAAATTGACTAAAATATACATTCCTCTTCTTGAGTTTAAAATTTTAATAAAAATTTATTATTTCTTCTTTCAATAACAACCAAGTCAACAAGCTGTTCCCTGGCCTTGACAAAATCATGCAGGGCTACACAGGGTCTCTTAACAGTGAAGCCTCTGTCTATGGCCACTCCCAACCCACAGGCCCCTCTGCAAGCCCCACCCAGGAGTCTGTTCTTTCTCCTGCGTCCTCAAGCATGGCCCTGTTTGCCCATCACACACAGGCAGCTGCTAACCCAAATCCCTTATCAACAATGGCATCTGGAACCAGTCATTTTAGCCATGGAGTCACCCAGAGAGCCCAGGACCCCAAAACAGCCAATCAGATGACATTGACTAGTTCCCAATATGAACACATCCCTCCCCCAGCCAATCAGCCTGCAAGACGCAGAAAAAACTAATCACTCCAGAGATTTTTCTTGAAATGGTTGAAAAGCAAGGGAAGCTTATGTCCCTTGGGGAAATTGCAGCCGCAATGGGGTTTGCAAAGTCCACTGTGGCTGAAACCCTGCGAGCCCACACCAATTGTGGCCCCCTACCAAGAAGACCCTGACTGGTACCCGTACTTCAACTGAAGGTGACACAGCCCATCCCCTTATGATGGCCATTATGGAACGTGACCCGCGGATGCCCCTGGTCCAGGTACGTCTCCAGTTGGGACTCCACGGAATCTTCACCAACAAAAGAACAGTGAATTTGTGGATGCACAGAGTTGTGGTTGCTGCTAGAATCTTGTCCAATCAAGTTCTCAGAGGCCCCATTTTGGTAATACCAACCCCTACAATTCAACTATTGTTAATTTTATCAAAGGGAGGGCAATGAGGGCCTGTAATGACGTAATCTTCCTGTTGTATGCTAAGATATCTGCAAGTATTCAAGACTTTGGAGAGAAGCATATCCAGTCTGACGTGTACAAGCGCGGCCCAATATTGTATTGGTTTGTTGGGGTTTTATTGGAAGTTTCCCCATTGGGCATCAATTATTACTTGGTAATATTGTACACCGCAGATGGGTATGCCTACCAGACAGAGCTCAAGGCCATGCTGGAGGAGTGGGCCACACAAAACACTGTGCTCACAGTTGTACTGAGTGCAGAGATGGAGCAGCAGGAATGGGCAACCCAAGAAATCAGGGATGGGGGCATACCTGCTGGTCTTACCCCATCAACTACGCCACCATGTCTCTTGCAGATGTATGTCTCTACAATTTTGGTTCTTCCCTCAGGCGCTTAAAGTCTGCCACCTACAACAAACTATGCACTCAAATCAATAAGGGATATGAGCTTTTCCCTTCTGCGTCCATCCAGGACTTATTTGATCTCATCATCTTATATGCAAGTGACAGTGATAAGTCCAGAAAGGACCCCTGTCTCCCCCCACGCCAGTCCATCTGTTTTGTCAAGCCAGTATATGTGATAGAAGAAGAATTTGAGCAATTGAAGAAATCAGCTCTTGCTGACCTTCCCAGTCAACAAACCCTGCCTCCCCAACCCCCCATCAAACCACCTGCCTTCCAACCCTGACTCCTAAACCACAACCCATTCCCTCCCCACTATCTCTGATGCCACTTCTTTCACAGGCGCAGATCAAGGCAATGTTCATTCTGCCCATTCCCTCCTCTTCCTGTCCTTTGATTAGTAAATAAATCTTCATTATGACAACTTATTAAAATTGATATCTCTCTTTCAATTCATAATTAATAATATTTTCTTTTTACATTATCAACATTTCCTATAATTAATACAATGTTGTACATTTTACAAATAGCTTAAAATTATGAGCATACATATTTTTCATCATCATTAATAAATAAAGACAATAAACGTAAATATTGCATTAGTATCTAAATTAGACATCAACTCTTGATATTTTGATATTATGTGCATAACTCAATTCATTTTGTTTAATAAAATCCATTGTAAACTTGGCCTTTTCCATTATAATTTAATGAAATGGACTGTGTTTTTATTAGGGCCATTAACGCTTAGTACAAATATTGAAAATTAGTGCATTTTACAGCCTGTATATTTACCTATTGGTAATAATTCTGTAAACTTTCTAGTCAGATTTTGTAAGGTAATAATAATGTAATGGATTAATAAATTACATTGTTATTACCTTACAAAATCTGACTGAAAAGTTTACAGAATTATTACCAATAGGTAAATATACAGGCTGTAAAAAGCACTAATTTTCAATATTTGTACTAAGTGTTAATGACCCTAACATAAACACAGTCCATTTATTTTAAATTGTAATGAAAAGGGGCAAGTTTACAATGGATTTTGTTAAACAAAATGCATTGAGTTATGCACATAATATCAAAATATTAAGAGTTGACGTCTAATTGCAATATTCTAATGCAATATTTACGTCTATTGTCTTTGATTTATTAATGATGATGAATAATATGTCTACATTGAAGATAGTACTATAAAAACCAGTTTTTTGATGGAATTCAAACAAAATGTCAACAATCTATAGCTTGATCAACAAATTAGAAGCACACCTGCAAAAGGTTGTTGAAATGGAAAAAAATATCAGGGAAATAGTGACAGGAAAGCTGGGTAACAAGAACCAGCCACTAATCCAGTCAAAAAAAGATGCTAGGATAAATTAGGAAATATTAGAGATGAAAAGAACAAAGAAGAATTGCTTAATCTAATGGGAACTTCTATCAAGTCTGAAGTTCAACAATGTGGCCTACAATTTGTGGGAGTTCTGGCAGGGGGCCAAAAAAAACAATAAGATCAAACTAATTGAAGGAACAGAAATTCAAAAGGAAATTAACACCAATGAAGAGGAAAATAATCAAATGGAAACAGATGAAAATTAAACACAATCAAGAAGCAGAAGCGCTTCAAAAAAAAGAAACTTTATCAAATGAAAACCAAGAAGAAACACAAGTTGCAAGAAAGATAAGAAAAATTCAGCCTTAAAAAATAATGAAGAGCATCCAACGCTCATGAAGTTTGCCAATGTGGCGCCTGTGGCTGAGGGGGCCACAGGGAAAACAATTAGTCAGTATTTTTATGTTTTACTTATATTTATTTTAGTCATCACTAGGAATGGGGATGAGGTCGCGGAAGTGGCGGTTTATACGCCAAGTTGGTTTTATGAGGGTTACCAGTCACTGGTGGCCCCTGTAAAGCAAATAAATAAATAAAAAACAAATAAATAAAATAATTCAACAGAATTGAATAATTTTTTTAATATTAAAGCTCAAGATAGGGAATATTCACCACCTGCGGGGTGCTTGCCATGGATAAGGGAAGTATATGAACTAGGATCAAATATCAAAATCAAAGAAATTAATGAAAGTTGTGGGGATATCAAACTATACTTTGATGAATACATATAAAAAAGTATTCAAAGATTCCCCTTCACAAATATCAACAAATATGAAAAGAATTTAATAAAACCAGCTTTCAAATAGGAAATGAATATTTGAAATCTGCAATTTTTAATGAACTTTTTAAGGCACTATCAAATAAAGTCAGGGATGCAGTCCTCGTGAATAATTTTAAACCTTTATTTATTTCATTTGCCAAGGCCTGGGGGGCTGATTCAAGTCAGGCGCCCCTCAGAACCCTCTTCAAGTTCAATCAAACATCCTATATTAATAGGTTAGTTCAAAATTTCAAAAGATTATGCATGTTCTTGGAAAAGTATACCTTGCAGAGAATCCACGTCATGGTATACCTGGGAATCCTCCTACACTGCATATTAAAAACCAACATCAAAAAGTTGGAGGATGTACCTATTCACATGGATGTTTGCCGTGTAGCCCTTGATCACCAGAAGACACCACAGGGATATAGGACAGTTGAGCACGTCCTGTATGACTCATTTGCATTGGCAACACTATACAGGTACTACATGCCCCCTGAAAAAAACTTTTAGTCAATTCACTCACCCGCCTGCCTTTTATCAAACAATTAACAACCACCGGGGTACAGGACGCCACCCCTCTAGCAATTGCATCCAGGGTTGTCCACCACGTACAGAAGAGTACGTGGATCCAATTAGATGCTTTAGCCAAAAACTTAATTTTGGGGTATAATTCCCCGGAATAATTGCATTCCCTTTGCAATCAACATCCCCCAATAAATATTTTCCCCTTGCAAATTAATTTTTTTTACTTTTTATATTTTAATACTAAATTTTTTAATATTGAAATATGTAATATTAAAATTTTGATATAAAAATTTTAATATTATATATTTAAATATTAAAAAATTTAGTATCTAAAAGTTAACATTAAAATTTTAATAATACATATTACAATATTAAAATTTTTAATGTCAAATATTTTGATATTGAATAAATCACAATTTAATAAAATTGTTATATTTCAATTATTTAAACTTTAATATTTAATATTTAACTTTTACAATTTATAATTATAATTTCACTTTTAATATTTTAATTTTTATTTTGGATTTTAGTATGTATATTATAATATTAATATATCGAAATATATTACAAGACATTAGTTAAAGTTGCAACCACTTCAAATATCAAAATTAAGTTGAAAATGTTTTTATTTACTAGCTTGTTGAGTACGGGTTTATTTATCACATAGATAAGCATTGAGAATTGAATTCATCTGCATAATGCGGCCTGCTCCACTATTGTTCTAAACAAATGATTGTTTAGAACTCAAATTACCTTTCCCTTGTAATTCGATTTGATAAACATATTTGATATACTTGACCCGCGTCCTAAGTACTAATTAGTAAGCAATACATGAAAATCATTGGTTGCTGTGTTGTGTGATTATAGTGGCACTGAAATAACAAGGATCAGTTGATCACCTGCAAGGTCCAATTTGTGGCTTAAAAAAGCCAAAGTACCTTCAAGGATTTACAATTACTTAAATAAACTAATTTATTTCTATCTTTTTTTAATTTATTTATTTGTTAGTGCAAAAGCCAATAATAATATTCAGTGCATTATAATAAAAATATATTCCTCATACCTAGTATAATTAATTTTACTTACCTGTTCTATGTATTCTTATATGTCTATAATACATTCAAACATCATGT
Organism: Entomophthora muscae; assembly: GCA_014839935.2. Lineage (NCBI taxonomy): Eukaryota > Fungi > Entomophthoromycota > Entomophthoromycetes > Entomophthorales > Entomophthoraceae > Entomophthora > Entomophthora muscae. Next base: position 659,460 of record QTSX02004275.1, read on the forward strand.
TATTATATATAAATAATAATTATTGAGTCCTAATAAAAACAAACTAAATAAAATTAAAACTAATTAAAACCCAGAGCGCCCATTTATCTGATTGGCTTGGAGGCCAGGGCTTTAGGGAGGAAGCATTCCAAGTGCTCATAGAAAGCCGCCACCACATTGGGTGGCATTACAAATTGACTGATCTCAAGAATGTTGAAGAGATCCTCTGTGTCCTGAGGGAGGCCTTGTTTCACCTTATTCTTGATCCAACCAAACACCTCTTCAATTGGATTCAGAAATAGAGAATAGGGCAGAAGGAAGAGGAGTCTCATTGGGCAGTCTGCAAGGCAGTGGCTGCCAGAATGGCTATTTTTGTCAATGGGGGGGACTCAGACACAACCAGATCCACTTTGTGGAGCCTGACATTATCAAGCACAACAACATTAGTTGTGCTGCTGCAATTTATCCGAAGGTACTCCTTGACGGCTTGGAGAAAAATTGATAAAGGTCCTGCTGTTATGAGAGCCTTTAATTATCTGATACTGGTCCAACCTGCAAGGACCAAGAAGCGCAACCATGGAATAGGTCTGGGAACAGACAGCTGCACAATGGGCTACGCCGTCCTTGGACCCCTTCTCAACCCACCCATGCCTAGACCTGAGTGAGGAGAAAAATAAAAGTTTGTCAATATAGAAGAACTGGATATTCCCAGTCTCCTTTAGTGCCAGATATGTCTTAGCATAAATGTGTTGATCCTTGATGGTCTTTTCACTGTTCCTATTATATGAAGAAACTCCAAGCACCTTTCACAAGAAACCCAAATCAACCATTGCTTTGTAAACAAGGGTTTTAGAAACAGAAAGCCCAAACTCTGTGGCAAGCATTGATTGGACATTAAGTGTGTCCAAGTGGCAATCCTTGGCTACCCACTGCTTGATTGTATCAATATGAACGGGCTGAAAGAGTTTGGGCTGCTGCTTAGCCTTGGTGGATTTGGCAATTTTCCTGGTGTTGCCATACTTGGTGTTGATGTTGGCAATGTATCTGGCCGTGACACCAAATCAGGATGCAATATCCCAAACCGCCATTCCCCCATTCAAGAAGTTGAGGAGAGCTTCACGCTCACTATCTGTCAATCAACGCCAGCCCTTGGCAGGTACCACAGCATCCTGGCTACCAGGCTTGAAACAGGGGATGGGGACCTTTGTGTAGAAGGTGGGATCACACTTGCTTGCAGTGGCACCGTCAATGGTTGAATACACAATAGGTGTATATGGTTCCTCAGTTGTGGCCAATGGCTGATAAGAGGTGTCAAAGATGCGGGGGCAGGAAGTAGCTACTCTTGGGTCAAGAGTGCAGGGCCGGGTGACAACTGGGTATAAAGTGGAGGTGTAAGTAGCCTCAGTGTTCCTGGTGACCCTGGTGTAGGAGACTTTTGTGGCAGGCCTTGAGAGTGGCTTCTGTCTGGGATTCAGGCTGGTTGATTGGGCTTGGGATGTGGGAGGTGGTTGGCTGGCAATGACACCTTGGGAGGCCTGTGTATTGGCATGACTCCCCTCAAGTTAGGTTATGGGTCTGTTCTTGGACCCTCTGGGACGCTCTTGTGGACGGGCTGCCCCGCAGGCTGGTGCAGGAGCGGGTTGAGAATGTGATTGACGGTCCATAAAAATAAAATAAAAAATATATTTTAGATTAAATATGTATTTATTTGGAGTTATTGGTTTAGTTGTGGGTAGTTATTTTCTCTTGAGTTAGCCTTGAATAGCAACAGAATTTCTATATCCGTGATTTGAAGTGAATAATATTGTATACTTTCCAGGTTTGGATGATTTTAAAGTTTAAAAACTTTTTATGTCTAATTATGGTTATTGAGATTGAATTTTTAGTTTAATTTTAGTTGTGGTGGAGCTTCTTTGTTTGGGTTAGTGTTTCCTAGTGTGCTTAGTGTACATTAAATTTGGATTCCAGTTCCTGCAATTAATATCTGAGTTTACTAGTGGCATTCAAAAGTGATTTTAAATTTGGTTCTTGGATTTGACAATCCCGCAATTTCAAAAAACATAGTAAACTTGATGAAAATGGCTGATGGATTTGATTGCTTCAAATATGATTCCAGTTAATTCATTTTTTCCATTGGAAATATGCAGTTTGACTTGAACTTTGAAAAGTGTCTATGAGTTCCTGCATTTTCAAATATTCAAATAAATACTCAAAAAAATCAATTTAATTAAAAAAAAGCCATCCCGCAAAAGTGATTTGAAATTTGGACCAAGGATTTGACAATCCCGCATTTTTACGTTCAGGTTCTGAATTTACAGTAGTAGAATACTATTTAAATTGATCTCTTGATTCTCACTGCTTTGTCCAGATATTTACTCTCATAGTTAAGCCCAAGGAAATGTCCCACCAAAATGGCTTTGTATCTGACTCTCATAGCAACATACCTTTATCCATACTAGGAAATTAATAAATAAAACTCTTAACTACAGTTTCATCAATATTTATTCTTTATTTTAATACTAAAATAAAACTAAGGCAAATCATCCCACTTTTTTATTTCTCAGAAAATTGCTTTAGGAAAACATTGGCTCATTTCTCCAGACCACTTTGCTCTGTTCCCATATTCTTCTTTCTATATAACATTACCATAACTATTAAAACACTTCTGAAGTCTTTACAGATGCCTTCTATCTGAGCTTCTCTACCATTGTAGTCTCCATCATTCAACACCTCAGACTCAGGCAATAAGTATACATAAGTGAATCAACTTAGACTTGACCCTCATTGGTGACCTACACTTTAGGCCATCAGCAACAGACACTCCTCTTATCTTGCCACTGTTTTTACTCATTCAAGTGATTAGCTTGAGCTTTCAGGCACAAAATAATTAACTTCACTTCCCAGAAACCTTCAAATCACCAAGTTCTGCAGCTTTTTTTCTGGAAAGCCACCTCAATGATGGTTCTGGGCATATTCAATCTTGAATAGTAACTTCAAGACCTCCTCAAAGCTACTTGATAATCATGGGGGGGAACTTTACCCCTTCATCCTAGATAAAGTTGACCATCTGCATTCTTACTCTCCTCAATTTTCACCACTTACCCACCATCTTACAACATGCACCAAAACCCAATCCATCACTATTTCTCCGTTAATGTCACTGCTCCTTATTTGCTCCTGCTATATATATTGATAAACAACCAATATTTAACTATATCAAGTGATTATTCCTTCCTTGGCCAACATTAGCCCCTCCTGAAAAACTTCTCCCATGTGATCATCACAGTTCTCATTTCACTTCCTATAAACTTCTAGGAGCTTTTTTACAGTTGCTTTTACAAACTTTAACTACCTTTTTATATTTGATAAGCATCAATATATTGGGACTTAAGGTATTAGTTTGCAATAGTCTTCCTAAAAGCTTCAGGCCTTACAGAGTGTGACTATGTTGTTTAATGGTACTTGTTATGTTTGTTATATCATGTTAAATATGTTAACTACACCTTGCCCACCAATACCACTTAAAATCTTGTGCTGGTTATGTCTCTTTCTATGTATTAATTTATTTTGCCCTAATCTGGCTTTGGTTTTCATCTCAACAGCTCTTAAAAGTGCAGGAAACTTAACTTTTAAATAAATAATACTATAAAGTTACTTCTCCTTTTAGCCTTGTATAGGACAGTATTTACCCACCAAAAAAATTCCCTAAAAGTTTAGCCAAATCCCTTGATTCTTTGGGTAATTTAGCACACACTGTGTATAAAAGATTTATTTTGGCATATCCCACAGACTGCTCTTCCCCCTTGGTTCTGGCATGGGAAGAAAAATTGGTTAATTTAGACTATCTCTGTCAGGGCCCATAATGGGCCAGACAAAACCCTATATTGCATAGGTTTAATGCCTGCAATTGATCAATTGTGCAACAAATTGATTGTGTTTCCAATCACATTGATTGATCTGAAGAAAACTTTAATGCCAATTGAGGAATTAAACTCTGGTAAAAGCCAAACCTGGGGAAATTTGAAAACTGTTCCAGCACTAAGCAAAAATAATTTCAATTGGCCCACGCTCTCTGAAACCAAGGAATTGGGACTTGGGTTGCTAAATGATCCCAAAAACCCCTGCCAGCTTCCCCAGGGAGAAAATAGTGAATTAATCCTCTTAACTGAAAAGTAGTGCCTGTCAATGGGGCCCAGCTCAAGAATAACTCTCTGACAACAAATAAGAAGTTGCCAGTAAGTACAAATGCTGTTTCCCAGCACAATATAGCTGAGAACACTGACAACTCTTCCCTTGTTGACATCTTCACTCAATAAACTTTTTTGGTTAATGCAAACTGAACATTTATACTTTGCAGGGGTTTATTACATTATAAAAAAATTCATACTGCTAGTGCTATCAAATAGAGAGTACCTTCAGCATCAACACCAGCACTGGGAAACAGAGCAACTTCTTGATGCCTCCAACCAACCAACATCAGTCTTCATTCCATCTCCTAGAGTACTGTATCAGGAGATAGTTCCTGCTCCTACACTCCTCCTCTCATTTCATGGTGTCCCTCTGCTCTGCCAACTTGTCCAGTCAAGCCAGACTGTGAGCACTGCCGCAGGAAACTCTCCCTCATTCTTTCTGTCCCATCATATGACTACAGCAAGCTTGGGTTTGCCTAACTGACCATGCTGGGGCTTGCTGATCAAATGATTACCCACGTGAGAGTGTGGCATCCTTGGGTCATGGCTGCCAATTATGTGATGATGATGGCCCCTGTTATCTACTGGGCCTTCCAGGCTCAACCCTTTCCTTCAACCAAAGGTTCTCCTGGAAGCAACCCAGGCCGTGACAATCTCCTGGCTTAGTATTGTCTGTGTCAGGATACTGAATCCCAGTTGGGATCCTGTTAGTCTCTACTGCCAACTTACTTTGTTGGGTGGAGGGGAGGACCCAGAATAGGAGGGGCTCTAATTTGATGAGGTAAGATGCTGAGCGGCCTATCAAGGACCAAGGTTCACTGGAGAAAACTATGGTTTCAACTAACCCATCCAAGGTAATGTAGTATATGCCTGCATATTAGTTGGAGGATGGGGGTGTTAGACCAGGACTGGGGGCAGATGGTCAGATTTGGATATAGGATAGGCTTTTTTATTGATCCAATAATAGGGAAAATAGTTGTATTTCTCACATAATAGGGTGGCTTGGTGTTTGTACCAGGCTCTGCTGCAATAAACGGTTTTTGGAGTTCTCTGTCTGACCAAAAAATCAGAGCAGAGGATGTCATCCAAGATAAATTCCTTGTATTCCAGATTGAGAGGATATTCAGATAAATGGGCTGGCCAAAGGGAGCTCCTGGCAAGAAATAAAATTCTGTCAGGGCCCGGAATGCCCAATACAGACAGATAGCATGCCTGGTCATAGCACAACAAACTATGTGGAAAAATTACCAATTGCCTCTCCAGAAAAAACCCCTTTTCAACCACAAATGGCCAGGGGTTTGTGAGGTTCACATGCTGCAAAACCCTCAGATCAACATTAAACACAAAATTAGGTCTTTTTATATTGGTAAATGGTAAATTGTACAAGCAATCACTCAAACAACCAATTGGGCAACCAATTCCTCATAGGTTCTATTAATAGCTGTGGCACCTTGGCAGGCTGCAGCTAAACCCATCATTATGAAGAAGCAGCCAATGTGCCCCCATCCCTAGGCCCCAACACACATGTTTTCAAAATAATTGTCAACGCCATTGAAGATATTGTCACCAGACCTCTGGTAGCACAAAAGACTAAGTTATTCCCAGCAAGTATAAGCTGTGAAGAATGGAAGCCTTTTTCACTGTTGAAATCATCTTAATAAACGTCTTTTATGCCCAGGACTCATCATTTGATTACAGTAAATGTTTATTTTTACACCAATATAATTATTCTGTTTGTATTTCTACCTGAATCAGCAACATAATATTAATGTGCCTTCCCCTAAACACCTGTTTCTGCTCCCATCTCCTTGGTTACACCAGTTTGCACCATTGACTTGGAGTTCTACCACCCCCACCACCTGGATCTCCCTCTTGGCTGTTATAGAGGCCAGATTCCAACAATTATGAAGGAGATACCAGCCACTCTTCCCCTGCCAAATGCCCTTTCTGCCCATGATTTCAGCAAGCTGGGGTTTGTTGATATTACAGTGTTGGGGTGTCAGGAATATTCCTGACATAAACCTAATACTGAATGAAAGGAAAAGTTGAGGGAAAATAACTGAGACATCAATTTTTGGGGGAAATTTGATATGGAATTCCCCCCCTTAGTAAAGAAAAATAAAAACAAATTTGGGGAAAAATCAGATCTTGGTGGGCGCCTGTCAGGAACTCTTTTCCTGACTACCTGTCAAATATAACTGAAGGATTGGAATCTATTAGCACACAGGCACAAAACAACAATATCTTTAGTTCTATTCTTCCTCCCAAACTGGTTGAGAACAAAACCCAAACCCGGTCTCTAAACATGAAGAGAATGTTAACTTAAAGACAGCCAACTCCTTTGATTTACCTTTTTATGATTGGCCTATTCAATTTGATTTCAAAGTCCAAAATCAATTTGAAAGCAAAAAGGTTAATGATAGAAATACTAATATCACTTACTGCTCTCTCTCTGATTGGCTGAATCCTGTCACCCACTCAATCAATAACCCACTCTCTATGGTTAAGGGCAAGGCTCTGAATATGAAGTTAATAGATCTTCTGATCATTAACCGCTTAATTATCAATAATTTAGTGGCTTCTATGTGGCTGATCTTACTCAAACAAATATTGACTATAAGATTAAGTTATAAGGTATTCCCAATCAAACCAGGTATGCCATAAATTATAACCTTCATGTAAATCCCCTCATCTCCCAAGAAACTCACCTCATATCCTTCAGCCTTGGTTTTAAGCCTGTTTAAAGGCCCAACTTTTATTCATTTCAATTGTTCCAATAATAAAGATTTATCCTACACCTTTTTACTCCTTTTTTTCTGATAAACACATTTTTGAAGCCATGAGAGGAATTCTATTCCTATCCTGGTTTCTAGCTTACTTCTTGCCAGATGAATTGGCATTGGAAACCCCAGCACCTACAACTGACTGGTACAACTCCTCTCCAGATGACGCCCACCAAAAGGAATCCCTTGCCAATGGATGGTTCAAATACCCTTCTGGACATTGGGGACGCAAGTTCCAATATGGTCATTTGTTTACTACACCTCCTGCCGAACCTACCCTGGTTAGACCTTACGCCTCCTTTTACCTCTTGATGTATTTGGTGGGTTACTATCTACTTGATTGTTTCAGTTCTATGTTTGAAAGATTTGCTTACCTAGGGCACCTTGGACATCTTTCAATGGTCACGGTTCCTATTGGCTTGGTAATTGCAGGTTTGAATGTGGGGGTCTTGGCCCATCAGCTAGGGAGCTTATTCCCAGCCAAGTGGGTCCCTGACAGCGCCAAACTAATTTATCATCTGGGCAGGCGCCTGCCACGCTTGCCAGCACCCAGCCAGCCACCTGCAAGCCCTCTGCCAGTTGCCTGCCCGTCCAGGCATGCATCAGCAGGCCTGCTGCCAGCCTCCCAGCCAGGCACCCACAAGCCCCCTGCCAGCCACCTGCTGCCAGCTCCCAGCCCACCTGCTTGTTCCCCGGGTCCCAGCCAGATGTCTGCCACCCACCTGGATCCCAGGGCCCACCCTGTAACCAATCAAAAATTCCCCTGGGGTACAACCAATCAAATAAGTCCCTGAAATCAGGGGAAAGTGCAGAAGACAAAATTCCCCCTCCAGAAGAGGGCAGGAATAATAATTCAGATTTTAAAAATAAGTTTGCCACCAACCAATTAGGTGCTGAGTCACAGGCCACATGGACAAGGTCAAATTCCATCCAAAACAATGTTCTTGACACCAAAATAACTTTTGAAAAGGAATTGACTCACAACCTTCACCTAGCACCAGGGCAAAATGAAACTATTGGTTCATCTCAAGAATATCTCAACCAGCCACAGATAGCAGGAGAACAGGAATTTGACCATCTTCCCAAGTCCCAATTGCCATCCCTACATTCCAAACTTCTGGGATTTCCCATCCCCTGTTTTTCCCTCCCAATTGCAAATCTTTGCACAGGGGAGAGGACTATAAATAAAGGATCCCACCTCAGTAATAGCTTGTGCTATTATTGAGATTAATACCCTCAATAAAGTGAAATTCAACTTACAACTAAAAGTTAATTACCAATCATCCCCTGCCAACCCTCCAATCCAAGGAAGATGAACCATCTCATCTTCACAGCTGTGCTCACAGCTTGCCTTGGGATTGGAGGCTACCAACAAGGGTCAGAGTTCTTTGGGCCCTCCCCAGATGGACTAGGTCATGACCCCCACTACAACCCTGGTCAACTGAAATCCTCCCAGACTGTACCCTGGCCTCCCCTGATGTCTCCACATTCTACACTCTCTATTGTGATGTCCATGTCCATGTACTACATCTTAACCTACTTTGCCAGGAGCTTTGGGAGATACAATGTACATACAAAGATCTTCCGCTGGATAATGACTGTGTACCCTTTTGTTACTGCCTTGACTGGGTTCCAGTTCATCAACCTGCTGCCATACATCCTGCAAGTGGCACCTACCGTAACTGGGTATTACATGGGGATAGCAGATCAGGTTGTGCCCCACACTGAAATTTGGTATCCCCTGACCACTGCTGTAAACTGTCTTTTCAGGATTTCACCTATTATGTACATGGCCTTCCAGGCCCAGCCTGCCCCTCCTGTGGGAGTCCAGCTGGACTCTGATACAGGCTGTGACACCAAGTTTCAGGAACTTCCTCAGTTACATGGGCCAGCTGGTCAGAATTTTCTGTTGGAACAGTAGTGAGATGAAAAGCAACTAAAACTGAATACAGAATAAAATGGTAGAACCAAGGTCTCATAATCTTATTTATTTCAGAATGCAATACCATTTTGAAAGTGCTTTCTAGGTTTTAAATATCATCCAAAATGCTAAGCTCTGCTTGCACTATCACCTGATAGCTGAGTTGCTCAGTTTTTTCCACCCCAGAATTCTGGGGTCATAATCCACCTCATGGCCTGCCATTTCTTCTATTGATTTATATCCTCAACCTGAAGGTCTGTTGGTAACCCACTAATAGCTTCTTCATCCTTACTAGTGTTTCTATCATTCTGGATTACTGGTCCCTCAGCAGCTACAAGCTGGGTCACTTTTAGCCTCATGAGTTGAGAATATTCTGGAGTGGCTTCCTTATTATTGGCTGTGGATCACATGGCCAGGTGGTCCAGACTTCAAGACAAGCATCTGTGTTCACTTTGTAATTTGAATCTTCATGCTGAGCAGTGATTCTCTTTCCAGACAGCCAATCAGTTACAACAGGAATAACAGTATATTGGTTTAATGCCTCCAACAATCTAGATTGTTCTGTGTTAATCACCAGATTATGATACTATTCTGAACTTCGAAAATTCTCAGCTAGGTTGGTCAGAAAATTCCTTTGGTTAAACAGCTTCAAATTGCTGTTTGTTCCTGCCCGCTCATTGGCTAGCCGTAAAAAAACATGAGTGGTTGACCTGAGCGTTCACAAATTCCACATAATTATCAGGGGAAGGTTCCAAGTCTGATTCTCTTAATTAGGACTTGTTATTCCTTCCAAGAGAAATGTCAGTCTTGACATTCTGTTTCTAAAAACCCTAAGGGACAGCCAATCAAAGGCTCCCACATTGCCTTCAGAAATTTGGAATGTTCACCAAAACCTAATCCCTGGAATGCCCAATAGGCAGTAACCAATCAAATGTTACCTTGGAAATTAATCCAAAACTTTCTAATCCTCCTGGAAAAAGGCTGGAAAAATTATCCCCCAGCCAACCAGGGGCCCCCATAGCTCCTGGTAGCACTGCTACTTTAAAGTGTATCCCTTAAAAGACAAGCAGGCTCATTTTGGGCCCTGCTTGTCTATTCTTTATAATTAAAGGTTTACTTTTAAATATTTTTGGTTTCTGGACTCTATATCCTGAGGTCCTTTTGTCTAAAGATTATTAGTGAATATTCTGGTTCTCCTTACCTTATTTGATTCCCTGTGGTTTCAGCTAGCTTCTCTGGCTCTTCAAACCTTGACATTAGCAGCAAGGCATTACTAATTTCCTGCTTTTGGTTTTGGTTTTGGATTCAAACTTGGATTTAAGTTGGTTATTCAATAAATTCTTACTTAAGTTTTGAAATTTCACTGTTTTTGCTCCAGGCCAACTCCAGATTGCCTTATACTAGCATAAAAGGCTCCCCTGACCCCCTTCAAGCTCTCCCCAACCTTCTAAAAGGCCCCAGACCTCAAATTTCCTTGTGGTTCCCTAGTCCTTAAAATTTTGTTTGTTGGTGGCCCTCTAGTCCCATCAAGGCCCCCCAAATTCTTTTGTGGTCTCAATGATGCTGCTCCTGGTGATTGAAATTGTTTTTTTACCCTGGCTCTCACTTTGCTTCTGATCTTGTCTACTTTCCCAGAACTCTGGGGATGTATCTCTTCCTTGGCGCACATTGTGGAGGAAAATCCCACACAACTCCTGTACTTTCTGGATGACCTTCCTAAAAAAGCTAATGGCTTGCTTTTCACATGTGAGATTCTGGTTCACAGCCTGACTTGTGACAGCATAGAGTTTACCTTGCCTACCCCTTTCTCTGCAAGCACTCAGAGCAAAGAAATACAACCATCAACCTTTGTGGACCTGGAAGACCTTCCTCTCCTCCATGACATGTATTTAACCCTGGAGAGCACCCCAGGTGTGCCTCTTGGCTACTTGCAGGTATGCTTCTGATGGGGCTGAATGTCTACCTCCCTCAATAGTTCCCAGTTTTGATCCTTTGGGCACCTGTTTGAGCAGCTGTTCCAGTCATGCACTGGATGACATCCTGGTGAGTTTCTCCCTGGGGATGGGAGCCAAGCTTAGTAAGTTTATCTCCCCTCTCTCATACATCCCAATACTTTCCTGCCTACATGGATATTTTGTATGTAGATACAATTCAGCTATAAAAAGTGCTTCATCTTATTAATAGAAACATTGACATGTTTTAATTCTCTCTTTCTTGTTTAATTCATTTTATTGAAAGTATATTTACAATGCTGTCAGGATTAACAATTTTCTTCCCCTTGAAGCCCGAGCCCAAGGGCAGGATTCAAACCCTGACCTCAAGCCCCTGAGGACCAAGGGGACGCCTGTCCACGTTTTCCTGGGGTCAAGCCCCCACAAGCTGAAGCCAAGAATGATTGTCCAAAAGGTGAAGCCAGCCAAACCAAAGGAATCATCACACCAAATGGAGGAGTAATCAAGGCACCTAATGGAGGTGACAAAATTCCTACTGTTTGCTTCATGGGCTTGAAGACCGCCTTAGTGGCCAATCAGAACGTGTCACCTGAGGTAAGCGCGGTGTAAGACCCACAATAAAAACCTGTGAGGGTCTACCTCTTTAACCAATTAAAAGAAATAATATTGTAGATAGAACTTCAATGATAGCTTATCTATCAGATATTCATAGGGTGTTTATTTATAGTATCTCCCACTGTGCAAAGTTTTGCAAGTGGGAGTGCAAGCAGGGAATGGAGAATCTCAAAAGACTGGGTGATGAAGATTGAAATCAGGCATTTGGAATATAGTCAAACCTTTGTTCTTCTACTATCTGGGTCTGGATGATCAATTCTTGGTTGTAGCCAATGGCTTACTATCATGAGGGGAAATGGGCTTAAGTCTTCCTCAAGGTCTAATTTTAGACTGGGTAGTAAGGTTTGGCAAGAGTCTGGAACAGGCCATGTGGTCTGGGCCCCGGATCCCCATTGGTTGGTTCCAGGATTGATATCCAGGGTTTGGATTTTGTTCCTGAATTGTTCAAGGACTGCATGTCCTGCTTCTATTTTCATCCCCTAATTCTGGGACTTATCTGATTGGTTTCTCTCAAGGTTCTTCGTTCCAATTGGTTTTACGCGCAAGGCGGTCTCTTAACAGGTACTTATTCATTATTAAATGATGCTCAAAATACAAAGAGCTTCAAAATGAGTGGTTGATCATTCATTTTGATTTTGTATTTGCTGAGATACACTTGCATGAATGACATCATTTCATGCAACAGGAGTTCATGCAGGGGGGATCGCTTTTGCTCAATTTAGCTCTCGATTGGCCTTTTCGACCTGGCTTAATTTATTAATATAAATTGTAGGTGCTGTTGAGAGCTCTTGAATGCGGGTTTGTTCATTGGTATCTGTTGATTAAGAGCTGAGATATGATTGCATGAATTACGTCATCTATGCCACCATGACATCATGCTTAATGAAGCAATGGCATCTCAATCAGGCATTTCGCGATTCTTCCCCTTTTGCACTAGACTGTACTTATTTTTTGCTTTGATCCTTATTCAGAGCTTATGTCAGGAGTGATCCTGACAAGCGGGCCCAGGGCCCAACCTCATGACTGCAACCCAAGAACAAGATAATTGAGTCACCAATTTGAGATTTATGACTAATTAGAGAACTCCCAGCCCAGGTGTCATGAATGACATTTCAATACTTATTTTGAAAACCTGGGAATTGAGCCCCAGCCCTCAGGAAATGCCTTGCGTCAACCATAGTAGACAGGAGCCTGCCAGACTGCTAGTTGGGCCAAACCCTGGGCTTCCAGAGATACCTTGCTTTAACCAGGAGGGACAGAAACCTGTCAGCCTGCCAAGTATCAAGACTGGAGTTAATATCAATATTAGATACCCCAGAATCAACCCCAGACCCTCCAAAGGCAAATTGAGTCACCCAGGATGGACAGGACCTGCCAACTCATTGAGTCACAAACCTGAGTTATTGAATTACTCTGAGACCTGCCAGCTTCTTAAGGATGATTCCCTGAATGGTCACCAGATTGCTGTCAACCTTTTGCCATCAAAGACCCAGACCTACGCAGAAGTTGTAGCTTGCCTAAAGAAAGTTAAAACAAGGCCTACTGCTAGCCCTGGCAACAATCACCAGCTGCCGCCAGTCTCCAGTCCAGAATGGGTAATGCAATTGGCTGGCTCAGGTGATATGGTGAACAGCAGCAGCAGAACAAAGCATCACCACTTCTGTTCACCAGAGAAAGCACAACCAGGATCTGCCACCCTCAAAACCCAAAGCCAAGATCCATGCCCTGCCAGCAAATTTTCCAAAGGCTTGAAGTTCATGAAAAGCAAAGAAGTGAAATCACGTGATATAAGAATCCCAGTGATATGGTGATGACCATATTGTCATTTTTGATAATAAAGTTTATGAACCTTTGGTTTGATCAAATTCTACTTTATCTAGTTTTAGTGATCTTTCATCTCAACTCTGGTCAATTAGATAACCAGGCAACCACCCACTCTAGAGACCAACCCCCAACCCATCTCTGGTGCTATACTGTCTCCCTGGAGCCCCCTTTGGACCTGTGTATTTTACTGAATACCCACCCAATCCAGCCTACGTGGAGACTAGAGAAACTGAATACATAGGACGTGAAGGAAAGTGGTACAAAAGGCTGCCAAGATTGTTCAAAGACAAGTACAATTATCTGCCTGCCTACTTTTTCCCCATGACTCCGCCCTTAACCCCGTGATCTGACCACCCAATGGAACCTTCCACTGCCGTTGAGACCATGTCCACTCAACTGTTTAGAGTACTCTAAATTACTTTGACAGGATTGGTAGACTTTATGGTGCCCACCTCTGGGCCCTGGTCTTTGCTTAGGCAATCTGTATCCTATATTATCAAGTTAGCACCCATCCTATGGTGGACATTACCCACTGGCCTGGAGGTACCCCACCCTGAGTCACCTAATGCTTCTTCCTGTCAGGAATATTCCTGACAACACCTTGGTTCAGAATGATATTTTGTTCATAATTGAACTCAATAAACAAAATAAAAAATTGCAGCAGTTCCCCCTTATTGGGGAAACTGCCGCAGAAAGCCGAGGCAAGAAAACGGAAATTAAAAATAAAAATTTTAATTCGGACGGGTTTTATACCCCGCCTGCAGGCCACACAGCCGGCTGCCAGGTGCTTGCCAGCCAGCCCCTGACTAGGCTGCCAAATGGGGAAACCTAAAAAGGCAATTTCCCCAAACCCAAATGGAGGGGGAACTGCTGCCCAAATTTGTAATCTACCAAATTTGGGAGGGGCTGACAAGCTGCTCAACCCACCCATTCCTGCATTAACTGCAGAATTCAAAACTGGATGCATGAAAACATCCAATGATACACCAAGCCAATGCAAGCCCAGAAGTAACAATTCATTGCCTGCACACCACTCCCAATTCCCCTCCCAAAAGGGAATTCCAGACAACACCAAGTGTTTGGGGTTCCCTGTCCAGTGTTTTAGTCTATTCATACCACCACAAGGATGATAGTATATAATAAAGCTAATTCACTTGATGGTAGTTTGTGCTATCATCAAGTTAAATTACCCCTCAATAGTATCACATAAATCAATCAGAATTTTACCCTACAAGAAAGCTAAAGACACTAAGCTTTGTCTGCCCTTTCCCAGGATCAGAAGATGAATCATTTAATCTTCTCAGCTGTTCTCACAGCCTGCCTAGGGATTGGGGGCCATCAATACAATCACCAGCATGGGCCGTTCAATAAATCACCTGGCAAGTACATCTACAAGGAGCCAGCGCAGCTAAACTCCTCCAAGCAGTACTCCTGGCCCACACTGGTGTTGCCCCACTCCACCCAGTCCATAGCTATATACACCTGTATATACTATGTACTTACGTATTTTGCCGGTAATTTCAGACGTTATAACGTACACGCCAAGGTCTTCAGATGGATGATGACGGTACACCCCATTGTGAAGGCGCTCACAGGATTCCAAGTTGCCAACTTGGTACCTTATTTTTCTAAAATACTCCCCCAATTGTTGGGTCTTTACACTTCCTATGCCTGGCTTCCTGAAACCAGGTGCCATTTCACTGCCTTTGAACCCAAGCATCCAGACCACCTGGCCCCACATTTTTTGATGACCTGATGAACCCCCATGGAAAATATTAAGTTTGGAGTCAGGGTCCTATATAGACCTAAGGGCCCCATGCTCCAAATTTATCCCCATTTTTGAATAAAAGTTATGTTATTTTGGCTTCCACAGCTACTGCCTTATTTTATCTTTGTGATCTATCAATTCAGTACAAGATCACCTGGCCCTCCTGCCCGCAGATTCCTGTCCTCCAGGTGTCCCCTTTGGTCCCATTCACTTGATGCAGCACCCTTTAAACCCTGAGTATAAGGAGTACACCCCGGAAAAGATCCTTGAACTAGCTCCCTTGGACCACATAAAATCTGCAGTTAGATACAACTGTCAAGGCCCCTGGATCCTATCATCACCAAAATTGTTTAGAGGAAGGTTCAACTACCTGCCTGCCTACAAACTCAATATGGAACCACCCGTGACCCCTGAGCTAATGCCCACCTCCTTGTCCCACCTCTCAACTGATCACACTAGCAATCTTTTTGGGATTCTGTATATCACCCTCACAGGGGTGATTCACATTATAATCCTGGCTGCCAGCCTGTGGTCCTGGGTGGGGAATTCCTTCTCCTGACTATTTAAGTTAGCTCCTCTCTTGTGGTGGGCTCTGCCCACAAAAAACCCGGCCTGCATAATCCCTGAAAATGACAGGCTGGTCGCCCAAGCTTGGATCCCTGACAAATGTCAGTAAAGGATCTACATCCTTACCATAGTAGCTAGGGGGTTACATATAGTTTTTTGGCTTGAGTAATACAATTGACTGACTAAGTATGATTGATTTACAAGCTTTTGTGTAAGCCTTTGTCCCTATTGGACAAGGCCTTACAGCCACCTTCTATTGACCAACCCCTTTTTATTGCATGAGAAGAGCCACAGGCATTTTTGAACTATAAGAGTATATGATAATAGTTTCATTTTGATACTTTATATGAAAGTAAATAGCTTTAGATGCAGAAATCCAACCTTTTGAGGCCAGCTTTCTATGGCAGTGGGTTGGGAAGGCCACAGGTTTTTTAGATCGGAGTAAGGTGTTTTAAATTCACTTAGTGTGACCGCCCCAGGTGGTACACGATATGGCAGAATGGGAAAATTATTTACTCTTGGGCTTGAAATGTATAAGTGAGGGGATTTGGTTCTAAATTGCGGCTACTCTGGGCTGAAACTTCCCTTGATTTTCGTTGTTGATAAAAGAAGTAAATCAGCAAGGGTTAAGTTGTTGGTCGAGGTACCATATGCTGTAAAGCTGTACTGTTTTTCGTGCTAATTGTCTTGGCATGCTTTGAATATTTTTGTGCTGTACTACTGACTTTTATACCGAGATAATTTTAAAATAAATCAAGAAAGATTCCCTTGTTTAACTTTAAGCTACCTAAGCTTATGAAGAAATTAACTTTCCGAACTTTTTTGCTGTTTTAATCTTGATTTTTTAAAACGGTTTCATTCAATCTCCTACTATTGTTGTTAAAGCCTTTGATTACCGATATGTTTGTTTACAAGCTTCTAAGGATCAAATTATAGGTTGCTTAAATTTAAAGCTTGAAGTGTTAAACGGTACATCTGTTTAATATTTGCTATTCAAAAGTAAACCGAATGCTTATATTTTCTAATCACATGAAGTTTTATGTTAGAAGACATCTCGTTTTTTCAAATGAAAAATAAACTTATGAAATGCAGAATTTAGTCACCTAAAATGGCTGTGATAAAAACTACGAAACGACCCAGAACTTCAATCAAGGCACCTAAAGCCTTGGGCGAAAAAAACGTCCCCGAAATAGTCACGGTTAGCGAGGGCGACACTTTTGAAGATGTGCGGTCCAGGCTACATGTTAGTGCTGTTCCCAAAACTCTCCCTGGAAGAGAATCTGAGCTTGCAAGCATTTCAGCTCAATTGTATTCTTCAATCCATCAAGACTCCTCTTGTTGTCTCTGTAAGTGTTTCATTCCGCTAAAGCTATTTAGTTCTCTCCAAAAAGCGTAATTAATGCTTTCTTTATTTTTATATTGTAAACAATAAATGCTATGCTTGTTAGGATAGCCATTATAAAATTTCCTTTTTTGCTTAATATTTCCTTTGCAATTAGATATCTCTGGAGTTCCCGGAACAGGAAAGACGGCTACAGTCCGTGCAGCCATCCGAGAATTACAAGAAAAAGTTGATTCCAAGGTAATCTTGCTGTGTATGTTTTCTCACTCGTAAAGGAGCTCCCTTCTTTCAATTACCTGGAAATCAACGGCATGCAAGTTTCTGAGCCTACCCAGACCTACGTGAAGCTCTGGGAAGCAATTGGCCAACAGAAAGTCACTCATCTGCATGCTTTGGATTGTTTAAGAGAGTACTTCCAGGGTAAACGTAAAGCCAACTCCCGTCAACTCTGGTAAGTAAGGCTATCCATTGTGTCTAATCTTTAGGGTGGTTCTAGTTGACGAATTAGATCTTCTCATGACAAAGAAGCAGGGCGTCATGTATAATCTTTTTGAGTGGCCGTATTGCCCCAACTCACGCATCATTGTTGTGGCAATTGCCAATACTATGGATCTGCCTGAACGTATGCTGACCCAAAAAGTATCTAGTCGCTTGGGGCTGATCCGTGTTGTCTTTGAGCCATACTCTTTTCAACAGCTCAAGGCCATTGTTGCTAGCAGACTGATGGCAGTCCCTTGGTTTGACCCTGAGGCTGTAGAGATGTGTGCTCGTAAAGTAGCGTCCGTTTCTGGTGATGCTCGGCGCGCTTTGGATATATGCAGGTACGCCATCCTTCTAAACCCATCTTCTTACTGGCGGTTTAGGAGAGCAGTAGAAATCATTGAGCTTCAACGACGCCGCGCACCTAACGGCAAGAACTGCTCTGAAATCCGAGTTCGTATTGCAACAATCAATAAGGCGGTAGACGACATGTACAAAAGTCCTGCTATCAAGTACATATCTGGGTGTTCTCTGCATCAAAAGGTTATGCTTGCTGCTCTTCTTTCAACAGTCAAAAGTCAAGGTGTAACAGATGTTAGTTTAGGAGACGTTATCTTGAGGCATATTCAATTTTGCCAATTCTCAAGCTTCCCTCTCCTTGCGCAAGGCCGCCTGCTTCACATTGCTACCACCTTGGTTAGTTTTAATATTATCATGGCATCCACATCTCCATCTTCCCCCCTTACCCCCAACACTACAGTATCCCTGGCAATTCGTTCAGATGATGTATCTGCTGCCCTCAAGCTAGAAGAACGCTTTAAAGTCCTACTTTAGAGAGAAATTCATAATGGGTTTGTTTTGGGTTTCAACCTCTTTACTTTCATTGAAATAATATGTCAATGTTCATCTATAAGTTTGAAAACCTCTAACCTTTTGAAACTAACCAGCATATATTCAAATACTTCTCTGCTAAACATTCATAAATCTGTTAAAATCAATCCAACTTTCATTATAATTACTTAAAAATATGCTTACATTTAAGCATATTTTTATGTCATTGGAAAAGTTCAAGAAAGGCGCTGCTAAATTCACAACCAAAACCGCCCATAGCCTCGGCTCTAAATGGGCTAAACACGTGATCTAAAACAAAGCATTCGGTACAACGTGTAGTTAAATTAGAAAGGACAAAGCCTTTATGGTTCTAAAGCATATAAATTGATATCCACCATAATTCTAATATCGGTATATCTAAGAACCAATTCCAACAACGTGTATTCAGTTCTGGAGGGTTTAAATAGAGTTCCCCTTAAAGTTTTGGGATGACCTCATAATTGGTCTGTAGGAAACCCGGTACCAGATATAGCGTAAGTATCTATAAAGCATGCCGAAACCGCACAGTTTTAAATCCATGCTAAGCTTTGCAGCTACTCCTGCCATCTTTGACGAACCGCTAAAGCTCGTTATGAGTTACCAGCCATTCCATATCCAGGGCTTTCACATAAAAAAGTAAGCTTTAGGAAAGAAGGTAGATGTGCTGATCCCTTTACTGCAGCATGGAGCAAGAAAATAATCAAATGTATCCAGATCATGGCTATTCCCGCTGACACAGCCCTTACCTTTGGGGTTTAGCTGATCCACAAGAAAAAAATTACTGGGCTAGATTCCAGCCAACTAATTAAATGTCTGAATATGATTCAGTGCCGCACAGGTCGATACATAGTCTAGCACACGCATGCATATGGGGCAATTGAAAATAATTGTGATAGCTTGAGCCACGTTTAGAGCAACACTTTTAAAGTAACTGATGTCCATGAGCCAACCTAATATGATGTTGCAACTGAACCAATGAGGATTCAGTATTTGATTTGGGGAAGACAACAGTCCAATAGAAAGGACAAGAATGAATAGGATAAAATGTTGTTTATTATAGAATACTGTGATTAATATACTATATGGGGAAAGCCACCAGGCCACAAGGGGGTGACATGCTCCATGTAAGGATTGGAGCCAAGGAATAACTTGTGCGGGGATCAGCAGGTCAAATTAGTAGCGCTCCTAATTAGGAGAAAGTGCCCGCAGTTTAACATTGCCATTGGATTGGTTCATGTTGCTAGACACATCAAGGGGCAACCCCTCAAGCGCCCCCTGTGTATCGTAAGATAAGTTGGCAGGCAAGTCTGGAAACTCAGTTGCAACAATGACAAACTGACTCAAGATCTCAGAGTACCCACTTTGTGTGGGTCAATGTTATTACATTCTTCTAAAAAATACAATCCCTGCATCCAAATGCAAATATTCATACAGCAGTGTGGGAGGATAAAAGTGCCACATATAGCAATTGAATGTGCCAAAGTACAATTCCTTGGAAAACATCCTATCAATTGGCACACTTAATAACTCTCTTTGGGAGTAAAACAAAAATTTAAAAAAGTTGTACTACAATTTCCAGAGCTGCTGAGATGAACAAACCAAAATTGGCTCTGAGCAAGCTAAAGTTGTGCAATGAACAAACTATAACATCAAACACAAAGTTTGATATATATTGACAGAGATGTAGATGCTAATGGACATATAAAATTAAATACACATCATTTACATCAGGAACACAACACACCAAAGTCACCCAGTAAGATCCAGATCTCAAAACGCAAACAAATAAACTGACACATTCAGTTTGCTATCATGTTTAATCTGGTTGAGCAGGGAATATAAAGAAATAGCACAGTATAGTTCAAAGTTGGCACACAAAAATCAGAGCAACATCAAATAAGATCCATAGAGCATAAAGCCAAATCATAAACAGAGAATATTTGGCATTATATAAGCAATAAACTGTCTAAAAAATACATGAAATCTAAAAAAATATTGGATGGAAAATTATTGATGTCTTTTTTGGGTGCAAAAATTGCTAAGAATCAAATTAATCCCTTAAAAGCAATAAGAATAAGAAGAATAGGCTAATTGGGTAAAATATAAAGACAAAATGATTTTAAGCATATAGTATAGCAGTGGATGTGAGAAATTTAGTATCTAAAATAGTCTGAACCCCCCCCCAAAAAAAAAATATGGGTTATTAAAAGATAGAACCAATCATTTTTTTTGACTCCAATGGAAATTTTTACTCAGCCAGAATAGCAAGAAAGTGCACCTAGCAGCAAACACCAATGTTGCAGGTATCCCAGAGGCCCTATCAACAAAGTCTCTGTATTTGTGGACAATAAAACAAATACAGTATATTCAGAAAAGATAATGATGCAACTCAAACACAGTGTAATACCCAAGAATGTGGGGGATTGCCTAATTCAGGTAGGGAACTACGTTTTCAAGTGGAACCCTGGTTAATGATGTGATGGTGAGATACAGTAATTAACCAGCATAACACTTTGGTGTGTATATTAAACTGACCAAAGTTCCTGGAAAATTATGTCAGGAGGTAGCACATGGCAGTGTACGTGGCCAAGGATGTGGTGAAAAAATATAACACCAGGGTGGGCCAGATTGTGCTATGCGGGAAGTTGAGTTGTGATGGTTCTTTGTTGTACAATAGTTGCTTTCTCTTGTGTGTGAGTCTGCAAAGGAAGTACAGTGGCCCAAAAAATTATCTGGCCAGAAGCATTTTAGAAAGAAAAAGTAAATTTCAATAAATGAAGTTTGCCATAAAAAGTATGAGCAGATGTGCCCCAGATTTTTACACAATTATGGTATATATAAATGCAGAAATAAATAAATAAATAGGAAGAAAAAATAAAAAGATTTCAAAAATATGAATATTTAATATAAAATAATAATAGATTTCAAAGCTGAATATACTATGGACTTAGTACTTTGTAGGCCAACCTTTGGCTTCAATCACAGCAGCAAGTCTTCTGGGCATAGAATAGACTAGGTTCTTTAAAGTTTCCATAGGAATTTCTTCCCATGCTTTTGCCACTCCAAATTTAAGATCCATAATGGATTGTTTAGAGGTTTTTGGCAAATTGGATTTGACAACATCCCAAAGATGTTCAATGGGATTCAAATCTGGGCTTTGAGAAGGCCAATCTAAATAAACAATCTGTTTATCATCCAAGTATTTTAAGGCTTTCTTGGATTTGTGGATAGGAGCATTATCTTGCATGAAGATATAACTGGCCGGTTCTTGCAGATCCTTCATAAATGTATGAAGATTCTAATCAAGGATTCTTCTGTAAACATCAGCATTTACCTTCTCACTGATTGGCTGGATTACCTCTCTTGTGTTGTCTGTGAAACAGCCCCAAAACATGACACTCTGGCATCCATTTTTAATAGTGGGTTTTAAGCACTCAATTTTATAAGCTTCGTCAGCTTTGCAATAGAAAGTTTGGTGTCTCTGAGATCCACAGAGCTGAACTTTAGTCTCATCAGACCAAATCACCTTTTCCCAAAATAATACAGGATAGTTAACATACTTATGATCAAAGGCCACTCTTTTGGCTTTATTCTTTAGACTTATAAGAGATTTTCTTCTTGCAAAACGGCCATAGTACCCCAGTTCATGGAGTCTATTGCAAACAGTGGCCTCAGAGATATCAATTTCCAAGGTATTTTTGATAGTTTCCTTAATTTGACTGGCAGTTATAAATCAATTTTGCTTAACTATTCTAACAATAAACCAATCATCTCACACAGTAGTTTTTTAGGATGACCTGATCTTGGGCAATTTTTCACTGAGTTAGTTTCCTGGAACTTGAGGTAAATTTCTCGGGCAGTTTCTTTGCCAATCTTGAGTTCCTTGGCTATCTTTCTATATGATAAACACATTTACTTAGCTTGTACAACTCAAACACAAATAAACTCAGGTATTTCTCTTGTTTTAACCATGTTTTCTATGCAAAAGATTCTCTACCCCCGATTTTATAATCTAGGTAAGTTTGAATAAGAGGTGCTGTCTCATATTCATTTTATGTGCTTTAATCTACTTAAAGGTGAAACTCTTATTATTAAATATTTTTGAATTGTTTTTAAATTTTCTTCCTATTTATTTATTTTTGC
The DNA here is from genome assembly GCA_014839935.2 of Entomophthora muscae. Classification (NCBI taxonomy): domain Eukaryota; kingdom Fungi; phylum Entomophthoromycota; class Entomophthoromycetes; order Entomophthorales; family Entomophthoraceae; genus Entomophthora; species Entomophthora muscae. The sequence goes on from QTSX02004275.1 coordinate 681,894, forward strand.
ATTTTATTATACCATACTTGTGTAAAAATCCGTGGTGCATCTGCTCATGCTCTTTATAGCAAATTTCATTTATTGAAATTTACTTTTTTTCTTTAAGATGTTTCTGGCCGGGTATTTTTTGGGCCACTGTAGTTGATGGTTGGGCTGCATACCTTAGACAAGCTTTTAACACAGCAAAAAAGATTAATTGGCTCATCTTTTTCTGAGGCAGAAGAATTGAAGATTGATAGTGTAGTTTCTAAGACTAGCACTTTTAACTGGAAAGCATAACCCTTTTTTATGTGATATATAATAGAAGAAAATTATCTTAATTATAGCACAACCTATCATCAAGAGACCAAGTTTATTATATAGTGTTTCTGCTTCAAGGCAGACACAATCAGACACATTGGATTGGGTGCCCTAATAGCTGGAGCTTGGAGCCAACTCACTTTCTGGGATGAACCTGGGTTTATCCAGGCTCAGAGATCTGAAATCTGGGCAAGTTGTCATTATTCTGCTGGAGATAGTCCTTCTTGAAGAACCCAAGTTCAGGTTTTAAAAATAGATGATTAAGATGTATCATATTTGAGGTATCTTTTTTTGGCATAATTTTGGTATAAGGGCTGAAATTGGTTGGTTCCTAAATAGGGACAACAGCTGAGGTCCTAGAATTTGGGACAAAAGTTAAAAAATTTCTCTCCTAGTTTGGGAATTTTTCCAATTCAGAGTTCCCAGAATTTCCCTGAAAACTTCTGGCTGGGTTGTGGGTCCCAGGCTGGGCAGCCCTGGAAAGTGAGTGAGTGCTGGCTGATGATAGTGTGAGTGGGGCCAGGGCAGGCTGACTGGCGGGTGACCAGAGGTAGGCAGGCAGGCGGTGATACTGGGGTATAAAAGGGGCATTTTTTAATTTCTGGATTATTTTTAAACCTTTTTTGCAGCAGTTTCCCCAATCAGGGAGAGCTGATGCTGATAATCCAAATGCTTTTCCCTGTCCGCCATATAACAAATATTGGTGTTTTTTGTGTTAATTTCAGGAATATTCCTGACAATTACTTTATCCAGGATTTATAGCCTACATCTAAATCTTTAGAAAGCTACCTTGGTTTCAAAATATTTTAAAAAAATTAAAACCCATAAAACAGGATTATAAATCAATGTTATAACTTAAATAGTTTTAGTTCAGCATTTGGGTTAGAAAAGATAGTAGTCCAGGAAGAGGACAGAGATTTAGGATAATATAATGTCTTTATTGATAAATAAAATATATCATGCTGTAAAAAGCTGTCATAGAGCCACAAGGAGGTGGTATGATGACACAATCTAAATATGATTTAAGTTTCAAATAACTTATCAAGAGAGCTTGTCTTAAATTGCCTTTGCTCCTTATAAGAAAGTATCATTCTTATCTCAACATCTGATATGAGGGGCTGAGTGATGTTATATACAGCATGGGACTGTGACAGAACTGGTCAGATAGTAAGAAGAAGTCTCCATGTGGTGGGTAATCACTATCCAAATCCATATAGAGTTGATGATTAACCACTAACAAAGCTTCAAATACTGTTTTATAAAAAATTCCAAATGATACACTAGGGTTAAGCAAAATGATTAACCCTAAACAAAAGAGTCCAAGATAAATAACCTGAGAGAGAATCAAGGAGTCTTCAGCATAGAATTCAGGACATTGAGATGTTACAAGTGTCTCAGCTTCAGATACAGTGGGGAAAACTCCTAAATTTGCGGGCCTCAGATTAACATTGGTTGGAGGCAACAACAAAGTGCCAACAGTGAGCCCCATCTTCCTGTAATGATTTGGCTAAGAATTAAATTGTAGGGAATGTAGTGCAGAAGGCTAACTACAGGATGGATTATAGAATAAAGTTAGACCAGGGAATATTGATTTTATTGAGTAAAATTTTTGGGAGGACTCAACTCTTAAGAGTTGAAACAGTGAAAATTATTCAATATATATCAAAATTCAACTAAACAATACCATCTGGATCCTTGGCTCCTATTTCTTTTGCATTGTCAAGTGAGTACTAGTCCAGTTTTCAAAAAACCCTTGTATAACCAACTTCTGATGACTGTGCCAATAAATAAGATCATATCAGGTGACTCTCATATTATGTCAATTTATCAGCGTCAGCTTGCAAGAGGGAATCAAATACAATTGGCAAACTGGAGCAGCTGTAACTCATTTTCCATCAACTTTTTAATAAAAATCTGTCAAATCAGTTGATTTTGTTGGCAGTTTTCCAGCTTTTTGAGATTTTCTACTTGGAAAAATAATTCCTGGCATTATGGAATCTACTGTGACAGGGACAGCTCATTAGGTGCACCCTGTGTATTTTAAGATACATTATCAGCAAGGTGCCAATATTGGTTGCAACATGAATGTTAGGAAAAGTTGATCTACATTTTTCATTCCAAATTTTAAAATTTAAATTCTAAAAGTTTATGTGTTAAAAGATAACATGACCATGGCTCTAGAAGAAATTTAAAAAGTAATTTTTCACCTTACATTTTCATTTACTATTATTCTGATCATCTATAATAGTTCTGAATTTTAACATATGTTATTGGTGCAGTGTCATCCTCTCTACTCTTCTTTCATTGATATGATAATTTCCTAGCCTGTGCTTTCTAATACATTTGCCATATCATTATTAAAGCTGTCCATCATCACAAGTGTGTGCAATCACTTATTTAATGATAAAAATTCTTATTCTAAAGTGCACTAACCCATATCAGATAATCAAGGGATATCACATTAGTATCATATTTCTATTTTTCATCCAAAATGTGAAGGGTTATTTAAGAAGAATCACCAGGAGATTCATGACTATGATTCTTTTGTTTAGTGTGAGGCCTCACAAAGCAACAGATGTCATCAAAGACTTTTCCACAATTAACACTAGTGTATCAGCTGGCAAAAGCCAACTGGGTACAGACTTTATATATCTAACATTTCTTCTTGTGTACTTCCTAGTTCTGAATCCAATTGCAAAGCTCTTTAGGTGGTTCAGGATAGCTGTCAAGTGTGGCACTTCAGATAGACCTGAGGCTCTATCTGATTTTCTAGAAGCAAGACCATTTGGTCTTTTAGCAGATTCAGTAAAAAAATTATATATTCATGTCACAATATATTTGATTACTCTCTCACTCTCAGAAAATAATTTTCTCAAGAAATGTCTCAATTGTTGAGTAAAAGCACCCCTAGCTGTAATAATCTAACATGCAAGAGAGTATCTTAGCTAGATAAGAGGCCAAGTTTGATACTTGGAACTCTGTCAAGGAGGTAACAACTGTGTATACTGTACATACCCAATAGAACACTTTGGCAAGTATGTTAAGTTGTCTGAAATTACTGGCAAATTATGTGAGTACATAGTACATAATAGTATATACAGCTATGGACAAGTAGAGTTGGGAAAAACCGACATGGGCCAGGAGTATAGTTGGGAGAAGCTAAGTTATGCTGGCTCCTCTTGGTAGTACTCTTTGATGGGTTCTTGGAATGGACTGTATGGTTTGAAAGTGATGTGGTGGCTCTCAATCCCTAGGCAGGCTATTATTAAAGAAGAAAAGGTAAGGTGGTTCATCTTCTAGCTCCTGGAAAGAAGTGACAAATCTTAGTGTTAAGACTTCTTTAGTAGTAAAGTCTGTTAAAATGTTTTATGTGATACTATTGAAGATAATTTCACTCAATGATAGCACAATCTATCACCAAGAAATAGATCTTTATTATATAGTAGTGCCCCTGTGGGGCAGAAATATTGAAAAGAATTGAATGGGGAGCCCAAGACACTTGAGGGTCTCTGAAATTCCCTTTCTTGGCTGGCATTGAGTGTTGGCAAGTGGAAATGTTTAGCCAAAATTCAACTTGCATTGGTAGAATAACAATTGGCTCTTTTTCAGGCATCCAAGTTCACTTACTGAACTTGGGACATGAATTTGTGTGCAGGTAATCTTGTCAGCCCCCTCTGCACTGGGACAATTTTTAATTTGGACAGCAGCTCTCCCAAATTGAGATTTGGGAGAATTGCCATTTTTGGATTTCTGATTTGGTAATTTCCCCATGAAGCAGGGGGAGACTGGCTGGCTGGCTGGGTGTGGGGCCGTCTGCGCAGCCCGCAGAAAGGCTATAAAAGGCCTTGTCAGAAGAAATCAAAATCTTACCTTCTTTTTTTAACGCTGCATTTTTTGTGGCAGCTTCCCCAATCAGGGAGAATTACTGCAAATATTTTAAATCTTTGCTTTTAAATGGCATGCTACAAATGCTGATTTTTTTGCATTGTTGTCAGGAATATTCCTGCACCTAACACAGAATTCAGATATGATGCTAGGATCAGACATTTGAGTTCCAAGGGGATCTGGATCTCCCAGAACCCTATGGCTGTCATGATCTACATGAATTCTATGTGGTTTATTACTTCACTATATAATACTCTTCTTTTATAATAAATAAAGATATCTTTCTCTTATTTTGTAGCATATACTTCCCAGAAGTATATACTTGACAGTAGTAATGTCAGGAATATTCCTGACATTAACTAAATCTCTGTCAAAACACCAAGTTGGGAAAAGATAGGAGATGTCAATCCAAGAAATGAACAATTTGACTTGGATTTTTCCCATTTACTGGGGGAAATAAAAATAAAGTTAAAGTTGAAATGGGACTTGGCCAGCCCCGGAATAATTTATCATCTGGGCAGGTGCCTGCCAGCCTTCTGCTTGCCTGCCAAACCCCTACTGCCCAGCCAGCCACCCTCTCACCCAGCTTGGCTCCAGCAGGCCTTCTGCGAGTCTCCTGCCCACCTGCTTGCTCCCAGGGTCCCAGCCTGCACCCAGCCGCCTGCTTGCTCCCCAGTGCAAGTCTGAAGGCTTGGGGTAAATTATTGTAAACTAAGGCCTTTAAACCAAGAATATTTCTATTTGTCAAGTATAAAAAGGTAGGCAAGTTTTGCAACAATAACTTCACTAATGCTCCTGAAAGCTTATATGAAATGAAGTAGGGACTAAGGCAATTTATTAAACATAAGAAAACAAAATAAAGACCAGTCTTAATGACTGAATATTTGATTGAAAAGTCAATCTCTAATTCTGGGAAGTGATCAGCACTAGCTGGGGGATTGAAACTGTCAACAGTTAAAGTGTGAGTACTACTATAAAAAAGCCTAACTGATGAAAGATATAGTCAAATTGGATCATGAAACTAAGCTGGAAAGATAAAAAAATAAAAATTAAAGAGAAAACACAAGCCACAAACCCTAACAAGTACCTTTTTGGGGTGCAAGTCAAACAATCTCAACTTAAGTTGAGATTGGATAGAACTCAGGCTTTTAATTGAAGCCTGGTTATTAAGATGATGATTGGGGAAAAACAACTAACCAAAGGTAGTTAGATAGCTCAATAGGCAAAAAGAACAAACAAGCACATGTTTATGGTGACTTAACTTTTAAAAGTTAATTAGAAAAATAAAGGGGAACACAGGGAACGGTGGCTTTGCTTTGGGAGTTAGAGATAGAGCAAAAAAGAGAGCAGGAGGACAAAAAAATCATATAAAAACTTCTGGTGTAAGCTAAGGCAGAAAGCAAAAGATAACAAGTTCAGACTAGTTAACACTAACCCTAGCGTAAAGGTAGTGGGTTCAAGAATTGTCCTGAGGATAAAGGTAACTTTGAAAATGAATCTAATTGTTAATATAGATTAAATTGAACAGAAGAAGCAAGGTAATGAAAGAGAAGGCTGTTTGGAAATAAATTGTTGATTTAAAACCAAGGATAAAGATAAAGTAAAATTAATATTCCTTGAAAAGATACTAGCAGCAGTAATAAAGAAAAAGAGAATCCTGACACCCAAGTCCTAGCCAACTGCCAGCCAACCACCCACCTGGGCCCCAGTCCCCACTTCCCAGCCAATCAGAAGCCCCCAACCATTGCAGCCAATCAGAAAAGTCCCTGATGAAAGGGTAAAAATTAGAGAAAAACCCCTGCCCATCAGAAGAGGGCCAAACTCAAGTTTTAAATGTGAGCAGCAATTCTATCTATAGCCAATGAGATTCCAAATCCCAGGTCACATGGTTGAGTCCAGACCCCAACCAAACCATTTCTTCCAAAACAAAATAGATTTTGGAGGTCCCATGAGTTGTCATCACCACCTGACCACATGCCCAGAAGAGATCATTGGCCCCAGTCAAGAATGGCCAAACCCACAACAGGTTGCCAAAGAACAAGGGTTTTGTGAGAGAGGGGGACTAAACTAACTAAGTTTGGCTCTCATCCTGGAAAAACAAACCACCAGGATGCCGCCCAGTGGAGTACTGGAACAGCCACTCAAAGGGGGATCCACAAGGAGGACACGGGGGACAGCTGAGGGAAATATGCATTAAGAGCCATCAGCGCCAGACCAGTGAGTAACCAGGGGGTACAGGCGGGGGCAGAAGAGAGCATTGCAGGAGCGTGCAAGGGCACCAAGTTGCTCTCCTCTGGGTCAGGAAGGGAGAACATTGGCACCTCCTCAGCCACAGGGGCAAGAGAAGCATAATCAATGTCACCCAAGTCCAGGTCATCGCATGTCAAGCTTTTCATCACAGCCTCCCCAGAATGAAGGAGACTGCCAGGAAGGCTCAAAAGGCTGGAGGGAGCTTCACTCATGAGCCACGCCAAATAGGAGATCTTTAACCACAGGTTTGGCAAGGTTGACCATAGGAGGAGCAAAAAGGGGGCCAAAGAAAAAACCACAAACTTCAACGCTGGGAGTATCATTGTAAGATTCACTGCAAAATTTGGGCAAGTTAGGTAGTCTTTTTATAGGTAAAACAATTAAAAAATTGTCAAACAGGGGGGGCCACAACAAAGAGACAGGCAGAAAATATAATAGGAGGGCTTGGCAGCTTGGAAGCAATCTCAGGCGTCTTTTTCCAGCAGGCAATAACAAAGGTGGGTTTGAAACAAAGTATTCAAAGTGAAAAATCAAGATAAAGTAAGTATTTATAATGAATTTGACTAAAATTTTGAATATTGAGCGTAAGCTTTGAAAGCAAAAGCAAAAATCAAGACAGCTATATGCTAGAGCTTGTATCAGGTGTCCCAGAAGGCGGACTGAGTTCAAAACAGGTTGACAAAAGGTAAGGCTTAGTAATATAACTAACACTTTAGAAACTTTAGGCAATAGGAACTCAGAATGAGGTCCAATCCACTACAAATTTTTAAAACAAGTGCAATAAGACCCAAACTTTAATAAATTGGAAAATTGACAAGCAGGGGACCCAAAATCCCCTGGCATTGTTAAAAGGGAGTGGGCTGTTGGGAAATGGTCACATGACTAAGTTAGCTTGCATTTGGTTGGCTGGGTGATAAAATTTGCTGGCCAAAGCCAGGGGTGCTGGAAAGTTTCAAGGTAATTTCTGAGGATCCACCTGATTGGCTGGGGGTACCTCAACTAGCTCAGATTCATTTAAGTTTCTGGTCACAGATGTGTCCCCATTTGATTGGGTGTTCCTGATTGTTTTTAAGAGGGGGCAATACCAAGCTAATAAATAGTCCAAATTAACCAGTGTTTCCTCCCAAGCTGGAGCAACCAAAGCCCAGGTTCTGCAGGATATTCCAACACAAATCTTTCATCCACAGTGTGAGCTAAATATTGGAGTGAATTAAGTAGTTTTGCTGGACTTTGAGCGGTCTTTTTTGTGCGACAAGGAAAGGCGGTCCTGTCCAAAGCCAAAGGGGGCAGTGAATTTACAGGTTTGGCCATCTTCTCAAACCTCTATTCCCAATCTCATCCTCCAAACTTTTGGGATCTCCAATCCCTTGTTTTCATTCCCACTTGCAAAACTTTGCACAGTGGGAAGAATTATAAATAAAGAATCCTTCCTCAGTAATAGTGTTGTAACTGTGCTGTTTTAGCAGAGTTACATGGGGAAAAATATTTAGAAGATAGATAATAATCTTTATTGTGATATAGTGATTATATAGCTCATGTGAATCAAGGATAACAGGAACATGATTGGTGATCACATGGCTGGTTGGAAGAAGGGGGTGGCTTAATCCTGATAATGAGTCAAGCGCCAAAACAAGGTATCCACCAGGAAGGATCATCATCTGTTCATGTTGCTGGATTTGGTAATTTGAGTTGACTTCCTAGTCTGACTTCAAGTGACCAGATAATTGGATTGCAGGTCACGAACCTGCTTGATTGGAACCTTGCTGGCAGGTCAAGCCTGCGGTTTCAACACCCCCCCCCCCAACTGAAGGTCAGCCTCCTCTGGGGGCAGGTCGTCAGGGAGGTTGTCAGGAGCCCGGGCGCTGTATTGAACTAGTTGCTGTTCTGTGGCAGGCAGAGAGGTCTCTCGTTGTTTCTGTCTTGCTTTGCAGGGTTGTAGGCAATCATGGTGTAGGGCCTTGTCTTGCTTATGTTTTCCAAGCCCTTGCACAAGGTAAGTGTTATTGTCATTTACCTTCAGAATGATTGCTGGCCCCACTTTCTTGGGTTGTAGCTTGCTCTTGTCAACATTCATGACCCATACTTCATCCCCAACTTCATGTCTATTGCGGATGGGAACAAATTTCTTTTGCAGACGTTCATTCTCCTTTGCTGTTTGCTTGCTGTTAGCCTCTATTACTTGAGGGTCTGAGCGTGGAGGGACTTCACTTGGAATTTCCTGTTTAGGTCCTGTCAATGCTTGAATGACTTTGGCTGTATGCTGTATACCAGTTCAAATGGGCTTTTTCTGGTGGATCTGTTCACTCGGGTTTGACACACAAGTAGTGCAGTCAGTAGCTGCTTATACCAGTCTTCAGGTCTCCCGGCAGTGAGCTTGGCTAAGGCTTGCACAAGGCTACCATTAAGCCGCTCCACACGTCCATTGGCCTGTGGGTGGTATGATGTTGTCACAGTGTGCTTGACTCCGTTTTTGATGAGGTATACATTGGTGTCTTCAGAGGTCAATTCTTTGCCTCCATCAGTTATCAGGAGTTCTGGCTTTCCGAACTTGCTGATTATCTCTTTGCCAATAAATTGTCAAACATCATTGCCGGTGTGTGCCTTGACTGCTTAGGCTACTGGCCATCTTGTCGCAAAGTCAATGGCGGTGATGATGTATTTCTTGTCATTGTGTTTTCCGGGCATGGGACCAACAATGTCAAGAGCCCATACCTTGAAAGATAGTTGTGTGTGGATGGAAAGTACCAACTTTGGCAGGGTTTTGCTTTTGGCAAACTTTTTACATACCTCACATTGGTCTAGAACTTCTTAGACATTGCAGTATAAGGTTAGCTACCAGGCCTTATGTTTAAGGAACTCATATAGGTTTTGGCTCTTGGTATGTCCCAGGTCTCTGTGATAGCATAGGATGGTGTCAACTTGCTGATGCGTGGGAATGTAGGAAATGGTTGTGCCGTCCGTCATCTTTCTGTGTAAGGTCCCATATATGTCAGCAAAGAGGTGTTCATTCTTGATGACTGTTTCCTTGGTTATGTTGGTGGTGCCAGGGGGGAAACCCTTGTCCTTTGTTTATAACACTAAGAGAGGCCAGCCTGGGTTGAGCCCATTCTCTCCTCTTGAAGCGCAGATATACAGGTGGAACATGGTGTCTGCCATGGCGAGCTTGGCCCCAGGTTTGTACTGGATGAGCATGTTGAATCTCTCCAATAGTTCCATCCACCACGCTTGGCGGCGCAACAGATTTGCTTGAGTTTTGAAATAGATGAGTGACTTGTGATTGGTTAATGCTGTGAATTCTTCCTGCTGTTCTAGGTAACAGCGCCATTTGACTAGACAGTGTATGATGGCCAACAGTTCTTTGTCATGAATAGGGTATTGACACTTGCCATCTGTCAACTTTTGCAATTCATAAGCTACGGACAGGAAGTCACTGTCATTATTTTTGATTTGTAGTACTCCCCCAATGGATGCATCTGAGGTGTTGATTTCCATTTGGTATTCCCCATCACATTTGGGGTATTGTAGGATGGGAGCTATTGTGAGTTTCTCCTTGAGGCGTCTAAAACAGAGGTCATGTTGGGGGGTCCACACAAACTTGGACTTGGCGCCTGTTATGGTGGATAAGGGGGCAGTCAGAATGCCACAGTCAGGTATGAAGTGTTGTACATAGGCCACCATTCCCAAGAAGGTGCGGAGTTCCAACTTGTCCTTGGGTGGTGGCATCTTGCAGATGGCCTGTATCTTTTGACTGTCGGGTTTGATGCTGTCCTTTGAGACTATGTGTCCCAAGAAGGGTAGTTGCTCACGGAAGAACTGGCACTTGGAGGGCTTGGCCAACAGTTTGTGTTGTGCCAAGGTAGCAAAGACTGCCTCTAGGTCTTTGTGGTGTTGTTCCACCAAGGGGCTGTAGATGATAATGTTGTCTAGGTACACTAGGGCATGCTTGCCTATGTGGGGCGCAAATACTTTGTTCATGAAGGTTACAAAGGTGGACAGGGCATTGGTCATGCCAAAGTTGAGCACCACACATTTTTAGAAGCTGTATTTAGTGCAGAAGGCCGTTTTGGGAATGTCTTCCTCCTTAATACAAATCTGATTGAGCCTGTTGTTAGATCAATCTTGGAGAAGACTGTGGTACTGCCCAAAGCATCAAAGAGGTTGTCAATAAGTGGTAGTGGGTAACAATTCTTGATGGTAACTTCATTTAGGGCTTGGTAATCTGTGACTAGGCGCAGAGTGCCATCCTTCTTGGCCAAAAAGAACACGATGGCGCCAAAAGGCAACTGCAAGGGGTAGATAAGTCCTTTCTCCAAGGCCTCCTTGAGGTAGGCGTGTAGGGTGTTGTCTTTGTTTGGGGTCAGTCTGCAGATAGGGCGTGCTTTGGGAACAGCCCCTTTGAGTTGGATGGAGTTTTGGATGTGTTTCTCAGGGGGCAGCCCGGGTAGCGCTTCTTTGAAGATTTCTGGATGGTGGGCCACAATTTTGTGGTCCTGCGGTGTGGAGGTATCCTGGTGATCTTTGAAGTGTATGATCTTGTACTGGCAGGAGTCCCAGTCAATTGCCTTCAGGTTTTTCTTCTCATCCTGGGTCTCTGTGATATGTACAAAGACGTGGTTGCGTAGCAGTTGGTCCACGGAGTCAGGGTAGATCTGATGGTTGACACCTGCACGCTTGATGGTCAACACTGAGGTTGCCCAGTATTTGTGAGGATTGTTCTTCCATAACCAATCTATTCCCAGTACAATGTCAAACTTGGGAAAGTTGATGATAGGACCTTGAATGGTGGAGTGGAGGTTTTCAAGCATGACAGAGAAGGGGGCAGTTTCCTTTGTCATGGCAATGTGGTGTTCATCAGCCAGGACCACATTTTTAATCTGCAAAGGATTAGTGGCCAGCTTGAACTTATCCACAAAGCCACTGTTGACTAGGGTCTGGTCTGTGCCCAAGTCCAGGAGTGCTGAGCCTGTGTAACTGCAAAAGTGGAAAGGATAGGACATCAATTTATTGGGATGTCTGGCAATGATGTACAGTACCGGGTCCTCTGAGGGCACCTGGATCATTGGGCATTGGTCCACGTCCTTGGGTCAGTATTCATCATTGGGCAAGTCAGGAGTTGCGTGGGGAGAGCTTGGCTTGCTTAGTGCTCTCCCTGGGCTTTTCCCTCATCTTGGTTGCCTTGTGTGGCGGTGATACGGAAATGGGTACAGTTTGACTGGCCATTGTTTCCATTTCCATGTCCATTTGAACCTGTGGGTTTGTGATTGGTGTTGTACCCATTGCCTCCAGAAGGTGATTGAGAGGAGCGCCCACCTGTGTGGGAATCCTTGGGTCTTTCTTGTTTCCCAGTTTGTGCCTTATGCAGTGTGTTAGATGTTTGCTCTGCTTTCTCCGCTTCACAGTACAGGCTTTTCAGGTTGGTCACCTGATCCAGGTTCACATGCCTCATCACATGCGACTTAAGAGCGTTGTAGTACATGAGGTGTGTGGCTGGGTATCAAAGGCCATGTCAGATGATGCACAAAGATGGAGTTCCTTGTAGGCACAGGTGAGTTCCTTTACGGTGCCTGTCTGGGTCAGGTTCTTTACTTGGCGTATGATCATGAGTGCTGTATCTTTAAGCACAAATCTTGCCAGGAAATCTTGCTTAAAGGTATCCCAGTTCTTGTTGGTGTGCTCTTCATGCCACTTGTTGCACCAGGTGCCAGTGTCATGGGTCAGGCAAATGGAAATTTCTGTGATCCAAAACCGCTGTGGGCATTCCATCTGAGCCAGCTTGCTCTGGGCGGACTGGATCCATGTGGTGGTGTTGTTGTTGTTGGCCCCGGCAAAGGGTTCCAAGGCAGCACTTTGTAGGCAGGCATGATGGTTTTGTTGGCTGATTGCAGCATTGAGGAGGGAGCCTGAAAGAAACCTTGTGCAGACATGGCGTTGAAGGCGGGTAGCGGGATCACCATATTTTGGTATAGGACGAAGCCATCGGGTATCTCGGCACCAGGAGTGTACAGAGTCCAGTCAGGCAGGAGGCCAGACATAATTCTGTTGAGGATTTGTTGGCCGCAGCGTGTGCGGGCAACTGTCAGGGCCCAGAGGGTCTTGACTGGTTTCCATCTGACTGAACTTAATATTTAAATCAAACTAAATTAAAACTTTATTTCAAGGCCAACTTAGAATGATCACAAGGGGATCATTGTGAGCAACACCTTTATATACCATTCCATTAGATTCTTTAGAATCTTCCTAAATCTGCTTGACAGTCTTAGGGACTCTGCTGGTGGCATCAGGCTGGGGTTTTGGGGCATCTTCTGAACAGCATGACTCATGTTTCTTTGTAATCCCGCACATCGGGCTTTGCATCCGTATTTTGTCTAAATTTAGCACAGATTGACTCTCCTGGTGTTTGGCTTCAAAATTCGTATTTGGATGTCCAAATCCGTCCAGTGGTTGCTGAGTTATGCTCAAATTAAGATTTGCATCAATTCTTGTGCCATGGTCACATAATTTTGTCATTTCGCACTGGTTAGGAAGTTCGGCTGGCGGCCAAACTTTAAGAAGCCATAACTCATTGTCTAGAGCAGCTAGGAGAGTCATCAAACTAGCATTAGGATCGTGGAAAACAGTAGAGTTTTCCCAAGGCATTTTTGTAGCACAATATTTTTCAGGGCGTTTTCTGACAGCAACAGGCAGAATTTTTCAAGATAAGGTAGGATGGAGAACCTACCTGTGCTACCAATGTCGTAACTGTGCTGTTTTAGCAGAGTTACATGGGGAAAATATTTAAAAGATATATAATAATCTTTATTGTGAGATAGTGATTATATAGTTCATGTGAATCAAGGATAACAGGAACATGATTGGTGATCACACAGCTGAATGGAAGAAGGGGATGGCTTGATCCTGATAATGAGTCAAGCGCCAAAACAAGGTATCCACCAGGAAGGATCATCATCTGTTCATGTTATTGGATTTAGTAATTTGAGTTGACTTCCTAGTCTGACTTCAAGTGACTGGATAATCAGATTGCGGGTCACAAACCCGCTTGGTTGGAACCTTGCTGGTGGGTCGAGCCTGCAGTTGACAATAGCTTGTGCTATTATTGAGTTTAATACCCTCAATAAAGCTAGTTTTCAACTCTCAACTTCCAAGTCAACTCCTAGTTAGTTAACCTCCGCCTGTAACCTCCATTCCAGGAAAGATGAACCACCTCATCTTCACAGCTGTTTTTAAAGCTTGCCTTGAAATTAGAGGATATCAACAGGGACCAGAGCTCTTTGGGCCTTCACTAGAAGGGTTAGATCACAACTACCACTGTGATCCTGGACAACTCAACTCTTCAAACACTGGTTACTAGCCTCCTCTGATGTCACCATTTAATACCCCAAAACTGTGGGTACCACTTGCAGTATGTATGAAAGTAAGTTGGCAAATTGGAATCCAATCAGGGCGGTGATGATGGGATATATGGTCATCAACCAGCGGAAGACCTTGGCATGTACGTTGTATCTCCCAAAACTCCCGGCAAAGTAGGTCAATATGTAGTACATGAAGGTGTACATTGCGATAGAGAGCGTGGAATGTGGAGACACCAGGAGAGGCCAGGGTACAGTATGGGAGGAGTTCAGTTGGCCAGGATTGTAATGAGGGTCATGACCTAGTCCTTCTGGGGAAGGCCCAAAGAACTCTGACCCTTGTTGGTAGCCTCCAATCCCAAGGCAAGCTGTGAGCACAGCTGTGAAGATGAGATGGTTCATCTTCCTTGGATTGGAGGGTTGGCAGGGGCTGATTGGTAGTTAACTTTTAGTTGTAAGTAGAATTTTACTTTATTGAGTGTATTAATCTCAATAATAGCACAAGCTATTACTGAGGTGGGATCCTTTATTTATAGTACTTTCCCCTGTGCAAAGATTTGCAATTAGGAGGGGAAATCAGGGGATGGGAAATCCCAGAAGTTTGGAAGGTAGGGATAGCAATTGGGACTTGGGAAGATGGCCAAATTTCTGTTCTCCTGCTATCTGTGGCTGGTTGGGAAGTTCTTGAGGTGAACCGATAATTTCATGTTACCCTGGTGCTAGGTAAGGGATGTGAGTCAATTCCTTTTCAGAATCTATTTTGGTTTCAAGAACATTGTTTTGGTTGGAGTTTGACCCTCCCATGTGGTCTGTAACTTGGCATCAAATTGGTTAGTGGCAAGCTTATTTTTAAATCTGAGTCATTATTCCTGCCCTCTTCTGGAGGGAGAATTTTGTCTTCTGAACTTTTCCCTGTTTTCAGGGACTTGTTTGATTGGCTGTACCCCAGGGGAATTTTCGATTGGTTGCAGGGTGGGCCCTGGGACCCGGGTGGGTGGCAGGCGGGTGTCTGCGCGGTGGCGGCGGGCGCCCCCTGGATGATAAATTAGTCTGGCACCCACCAAAATCCAGTTTTTCCTTGATTTTATTTTTATTTTCCCCAAATAATGGGGGGGGATTCTTGATCAAATTTTGGCTCTTGAATTGGTAATTCAGCTATCTTTTCCCAGCTTTTTCTTTCAGTCAGGATTTGATTTATATCAGGAATATTTCTGACACACCACACTCTACCATGTCCATTATGGTGTATATCTCCCTGTACTATGTGCTGACCTACTTTGCGGGAAGCTTTGGGAGGTTTAACATCCACACCAAAATATTCCAGTTAGTGATGACCATTTACCCAATCACCGCTGCCTTGACCGGTTTCCAGTTTTCCAACCTCCAGCTGTATCTTCTTCAAGTAGTACCAACAATGTCTGGGTATTGCAAGTAGCAATAGTTAACTTTGAAGTGATAGAAATTTAGTTTGTAACTTTATATTTTTTTGATCAAGGGGCATTTTTATTGTATTTTTGGATTCCTTGAGTAAAAAGTAGGCCTAGAATACCATGAGGCTTATTTTTATTAAATGAGAATGTTCAGGATTCAGTCTACTCTCAATTGAAAAAGGTTGACTTCCAATAGTTAATTTATTTTGACGCTTTCCTACTTTTAAAGGGAGCTGGGTTTACTAGAGTTCAAAGGTGGCATTTATACGCTTTCCTACTGTAGATTCAGAACCTAAAGGTAAAAATGCGGGATTGTCAAATTCTTTTGTGTGAACTCACCAACTTACTGGAATATTTTTCATCCTTTTATATAAAAAAGTAAGTTGTTCTGGGATGAAAATTACTCCATAAAGTTGGTGAGTTCACGCAAAAGAATTTAACAATCCCACATTTTTACCTTTAGGTTCTGAATTTACAGTATTGCGTCGACTGAGGACAGAACTAATTTTGACTGCTGACTTCAAAATGGTATTTATTTTGAAGGTTGCCCATAGGTCCAGGGACTTGGCAGATACAAAGATGTCTCGGTAGAGTGAAGCCATCCCACACCGCCAGCATTCTCCATGTTTCTCAAGAGCATGTCAAGCTAGATAGACACCCCTTTTAAAAAGGCTGGCCTCACCTTTCAAAAATATCAGCTGCCATCCTTTTAAATACCCAGTAGTGAGCTGGGTCTTCTCGAGAGGGCGTGGGGGTTTTCCGGTAGGCTCCTTTTTAAGGGGGTTTTCAGGAAAAATTGCTTACAGCTATTTAATGGAGCTTTTCATGTCCCTTCTCCTTTATCTGTTATCATCCCTTTGCATTGCAGGATAAATTATCAAAACTTGTTTTCGAGTTCAACTGGCCGTGGCTTCAGCAAGTTATGCAGAGTCATGTAATTCAACCCATCATTGTTGATTAAGATTCAATTCGTGTTGCCATTTTCAGATGTTAAGCTATTTTGGATTATTTTACATTAGGATTTATATTGAATGTAGAATAGAGGCTGCTTGCTTCAGCCAAGGCGGTGGTGGCTACAGCATTTCGTCATTAAATTTAGGCAATTTTTGCTGATAAATCGGCAAATAATTGTTCGATTTAATTTGAATTACTGATAAGCCACCTGAAAGGGGACGTGGAAACATCAGATTAGGTAGACTTGGGTTTATGCAGTTTGGGGGCGCTTAAATTTATCTACACCCTCAATTGACTCTAGTCTCGCCCAATTGAATGGCAACTTGAACGCAAACCCAGCACGTGGCTGATATATGGGTTTGAATTTAAATGTATTGAGGATATGCCAGGGATGTGGGCAACTTTGATAGGAGTTTATGCATCCCAAAGCACGTATTAAAGCCAGCTCTACCAGATCTTCTCTTTAGTTCTCGCTTCGAAAATCTACAGCAAGGTTTTCGTATCTGTAACTTCACCACGTTCGCCAATCTCCTATCGTCTGTGCACAACCCGTTTCGGTAATCATTTTTCTAATGCAGCAGCTCATTCCTTTGCAGAGGCCACAAGCGTGTTGGTGCCAAACCCAAAACTAACAAGTAGCCCGTCTTATTGAATATGCCCCCCGCAAACCCTATTTTTGCTTCAGTCCCTTCTTCTCAGGAGGAGGGCCTCAAGATCAAAGTCGTTTCTCCCTCTGTCACCTACTCCCAAGACCACATCACTGCCGAATACGTATATCGCAACTCCAAAGTTTCCCGTGATGAGCTTGGTAACCTTATTATCAACCCTACCGAGAAGGCTTATACCTTCAAAACTGAGTCCAAGGTTCCTAAGATTGGGTAAGTTTTATTTTTATTCTTAACTTTTTGCCTTGAACTAATATCCAAAAGTCTTATGATGGTTGGCTGGGGAGGGAATAATGGTTCAACTCTTACCGCCAGTATCCTTGCTAATCGTCGTGAAGTCAAATGGATGACCAAAGAGGGTGAAAAAATCTCCCAATTACTTTGGCTCACTTGTTATGGCTTCAACTCTCAAGGTTGGACTCGATGAACAAGGCAACGACGTTTTTGTTCCTTTCCGTGATATGCTCCCTATGGCTCATCCCAACAATTTGGTCCTTGGTGGCTGGGATATCAGCAGCCATAATCTTGCTCAGTCCATGTCTCGTGCTCAAGTGCTTGACTACGATCTCCAGCGTCAGATTTACGATGAGATGTCCGCTCTAAAGCCTCTTCCTTCCATCTATTATCCCGATTTCATTGCCGCTAATCAGAGTGATAGAGCTAATAATGTCCTGCCAGGAACTGACAAATGGGCTCACCTCGAAAAAATCCGAGCTGATATCCGTGATTTTAAACTTGTCAACTCTTTGGATAAAGTTATTGTCATCTGGACCGCCAACACTGAGCGTTTTGCCGACATAATCCCAGGTGTTAATGACACTGCTGATAATCTTATAAGTGCTGTCAAAAACTCCCACTCCGAGGTTTCTCCATCAACCATTTTTCGCTCTGGCCTCCATTCTCGAGGGTACACCTTTTATTAATGGAAGTCCTCAGAACTCCTTTGTTCCTGGCTGTGTTGAGTTCGCCGAGAAGCACCGTGTTTATATTGGCGGAGATGATTTCAAGAGTGGCCAGACTAAAATCAAGTCAGTCCTTGTTGACTTCTTGGTTAATGCTGGTATTAAGCCCCTCTCCATTACCAGTTATAACCATTTGGGCAACAATGATGGCAAGAATCTTTCGGCTCCTCAACAATTCCGGTCTAAGGAGATCTCCAAGAGTAATGTAGTCGATGACATGGTTGCTGCCAACAACATTCTCTACAAAAAGGGCGAACACCCCGACCATGTTGTTGTTATCAAGTACGTCCCCGCCGTCGGAGATAGCAAGCGTGCTCTTGATGAATATGTGAGCGAGATCTTCATGGGAGGTCGCAACACAATTTCTCTCTACAACACCTGCGAGGATTCACTCTTGGCATCTCCTCTTATCTTGGATCTTGTTTTGATCACTGAGCTCATGACTCGCATTGAGTACAAGACTGAAGGCGTGGACTCTTTCGCTCCTTTCCATTCTGTCCTTTCTATCTTGTCTTACATGCTCAAGGCTCCTATGGTTCCTCCTGGTACTCCCGTTGTCAATGCCCTTTCCAAACAACGTTCTGCCATTGAGAACATTTTCCGTGCCTGTCTTGGACTTGATCCTCAGAACGACATGCTCCTCGAGGCTAAGGCTTTCCATTAAGCGTATGCCAATTAAACGCCACTCTTTATATTTCTTACGTGGGCTTAGTTAATTTAGTCTAATATCTTGGGTTTATTGATGTACTTTAGATTAAGCTTGCTGAAATTAGTTCGAACGTAATGCTTTTATGCTGTAGCAGACCAAGTGTGCAGTATATTTTCATTCATACTGAGCACTTCCCAAGCTTCTACTAGTTACCTATGACATTCGTATAGTGCAGCATCTATTGCCATGATACTCAAGCCTTTCATGAGAGAGCATTTGGTACTTATCAAGAAATACGCATACAAATTCATGATATCTGTACCCCGATCTCCACAAAAGAAATCAATTCTAAATCAAGCTTGTTGAGATCCATCTGCTACAACCCTTTAAATACCAGCTGCACCGCCCTTATAGCTTCAACAGATGCCGAAATCATTGAACGTAGGCCAGGTTCAAAATACAAGCCATTTCTAAGCTGAACAGGTCAATCTCCTTGACAGTTCTCTGACAGCCATTGATGTATCTGGCCCCTACAGTGTACTCCATGAATCCATAGCCCAAGTAGAAACATCCTTCCATTTAGCTTTAATAGGTAAGCTAAATCGGCCAACTTCAACCAGTTATTGTAGCCAAGCTTCCTGGAAGTATATAGGAAGATATAACCAAAGCCCCAAAATATCAAACATGATGGATAACATCTCACTGCTATCTGAAGATAGATTTATTTTTCTTGCTGCCTATAGACAATATTTTTATGTTGATCTTGTTAAGAGAGCAGATCTAAACCCTCCAACCTTCTATATCTGATGGCTCTCATACTCCACTTCATTCTAAAGATAGTTCATTCACATGGCAATCTGCCACATCATCATTCCCACCCATACTTGATTCTCGAACATTAGCAGGATCAAGCCACAATACCTTTAGCTTAAAAGCCAAATCTATCTCTCAATAAAAACATTCTTCTCTCATTTACTTATTGTTTCCCCTTCACAGGTCATCTTGTTGTCACTGATAGCACCTCATTTTCAACCACACCTGTATAAAAATGCCAAATACAACCTGAACCCTCACCATTACGCAGGCCTTAAACCAAGCCACCTCTTTGGACACCCGGAAGGACACATCCCGCTCCTGAAACATTGATGACAATATCATAACCAGGCACATTGTGTTTGAAGATTACATCATGCACAAAGCATATACAAAGATCATCCAACAAAGCCGTACCTTGGACCCTACAGCTGCATCTCTCATGGGTGTCTTGTTTCTACCAAGTACATTAGCATAGACAAACTGTTCAACAAAGACCAGGGGAATTTTCTAAGCTGGCTTGCCCATACATCATTTAAACTCTGTGCCAACTTCACCCCCACAAACTTCAGGCTTGAAAAGCTGGCAAGCGCTTCTCTGAAGCTGCTTCTAACTAGTCCATCACCTGGGTGAGCTCTCAAACCGATGTCCAGCTCAATCATTGAAACAACTTTGGAGCAGGTATCACCAACAGCCTTTTCCTTGCAGAATGCAGTGCTCTGCCTTTAAAGTAGGTAGTCTTTATATTCAATACCGCTTTGATTTCCCTTTTGAATTCAATGTTGCAACTGAACTAACTATAGTTCAGTATTTAGAAGAGGGAGAACACAGTCCAAAGGAGAAAGAGCATAGATTTGAGATAAGATAGTAGCTTTACTAGGAAATAAAAGTTAAAATACGGTAAAAGGAAGCTACCAAGCCACAAGAAAGCAGCAGTGATAGCATGATCCAAATACGGGTTGGGTTTCAAACAAGTTGTTGGGGCCATTTGGCTGGAACTGGTTGCACTCCTTATTAGGAAGTATCACTCTTATTTTAATATTTGAGGCGGGGGCAGAATCTTGTTTGATACACCATGGGGCAACCCATTGAGCGCCCCCTGTATAATTTAATCCTCTATGTCAGGAAAAGTATCAAACTTGGTTGCAACATCCCCTTGCCCCCTATTTTCCCCCTCAATTGGGACCAGAATTCACAGTGCATCCATAAAATTGTGGGCAAAACATTTCTGAGCCAGGATGGCATGGTAGGGGTGTAACAAATTGTAGTGTAGTCTTTTGGTGTTGCCCTGGGCATCTTCAAGTTGGTATCTGCGTTTGTCATAGCCAGCCACAACCTTGTGGACCCCAAGATAGTTGGGTTCAAGTTAGGTACTACATGGATTCAAGGCATAAACCGGATCATCAATGATATAGTGGTCTTTCAAATGTTTGGTTGCCCCTGAATTCTTTACTACTGTCAAGGGTCTGGATGTACAAGCATTCTGGCTACCGCCAACCTACTTAACATCCAGCCATTGCCCGATTTAGTCCCCTTCCAATATACCGTTTGACATACCAAGAATGGTAACCAAGCAATATCACCTGACTGTCCAAGTATCCAGTGGCTTGAACCCATCTAGCACATGACCAACCCCTAGGTTTGATCCAACTAAATCCCCGCCACAGCCAAGTCTATATAAGTCTAAAGTATTATCCAATAAAATATACTTCTCTTCTTTCTTAATTCCATATTTGAAGCTTCCCCAAAAGGCGCTCCTTATCACTGGTAGCAGCTACAGTTTTTTGACCACGCCCATGAGAGAGAAAATGACTGACCAAAACCCGCCCACCTTTGCTCACGTACTCAACCAGGCCACATCCCAGGATACCTGGAAAACGTACTTCTGCGCCCACAACATCGACAAAGATATACCTAGTGGATGCACCGTATTCGAAGGTCTGGTCATGCCCAAAGCATGCACCAAGATTATTCAATACAGTTGCTCTCTTCAACCACAAACAAACGCAATACCACCTATCACAGGTGAAGTGACCAACACCAAATACATTGGTATTGACAAGTTCTTTGGTAAAAACAAAGAAAACATCATCAACTGGCTAGACCACTCAGCCGCCAAACTCCGCGCCAGCCGCATCCCCCATGAGAAATGGGTCCAGGAAGCCAGCAAGCGCCTGTACAAGGCCGCAGCTAACTGGTTTGCCACCTGGGTTGGCTCACAAACTGACGACCAGCTTGACAACTGGGAAGAGTTCAAAGCAGACATCACCCACAATTTCTGCGTCACTGAATCCCTCCAAGACATTGCAATACAGCTCAGTGATCTTCCTCAGAAGACCACTATCGCAGCTTACGCCAACAAATTTGAGGAAATACATTGCAAAATCCAAAACCCAGCTCAAGCTGACAACGTACATACCAGAGCATCATTCATCAACAGAATGAAACCCTCTGTTGCTGCCCTCATCTGTCCAGAGGCTAACACCTCCATGCCTGCGCTCATTGCAGAAGCCAAGCACGCTGAAAAACGCGCAAACATGGAATATGCTGCACGCAACGGCAATCACTCCTCAAACAGCAATGGCAGAGAAAACTCCAATGGCAATAAACGCCAAAATACCAACCATAGCAACAGCAACTCCAATTGCAACAATGGCAATCACAGCCAAAGCGCAAACCGCTCCTGTCCCAAGAAAGAGGACACCACCAAAGTTAACAACGCTGAAGTAGCAACCCGCTATGAATCTGACCCCACATTCTCTGACCTCAAAGGTCTCAAAACAGAGGAACAGGGAAAAGAGGAGGGGGAACAGGCTTAAGTGCCCCTGTCTCCCCCCAACTTGACAAGAAATTGTACCAAGGCACAAACTTTGCTGCCTGCATCCCCTGTGTCCCGCAATCCTCCATTTTTATGAACTTAAAAATTAAAGATTGCTCACAACTTCTTGTCTACCCATGCACTTACAAATCACATACACATAAAATTTTATTTGACTCTGGTGCACAACACACTATGGTTAGCAAACCTTTTGTAACCAAGTACAAAATACCAGTTGTCAAATCCAACTTCAAATATGCCAGAATGGCAGATAAATCAAAGGTTCTACTCAAAGGCAAAACAACTCCCTTCAGAATTGACCTCCAAGGCATACAAACGTCCATCAAAGGACTTGTCATGAACAACATAAACTACAACATTGTAGCAGGCATGGACTGGTTCACCCAAGTGAACCCCAGCGTATGTTGGAAAACAAAAACCATGACCATCAAACGCAACAGAGTCAACTTCAACATCCTCAAAGAACCAAATGACCTCATTCTAAGAGACACAGTATTTGTCCAGGTCATAAACCAAGATGACTCAGAACATCTAACCAAAGATAGTACCCTCCACATAATGAGGTACACTGAGTTCAATAACATACAAACACAAAAGATCCAATGCCCAGAACTTGCGGCACTCCTAAATGAATACGCTCACGTATTCAAGGAAGAACTCACAGAGTTACCCCCCAAACAGGAGGTCAAACATGGCATTGACCTATGCAAGGCCATGCCTAAACCTGCACCCCTCTACAGACTCTCCCCCATGGAGACCCAAACCCTCAAAACACACATTGAGGACAACCTAGCTAAAGGCTTCATCCGCCCGTCTGAATCCCCATGGGGGGCAGCAGTATTCTTTGTAAAGAAAAAGGAAGGCACTCTACGTCTAGTAACTGACTACAGAGCACTAAATGCAAGCACAGTAAAGAATAAATACCCTCTTCCACTTATAGAGGATCTGTTTGCAAGACTCTCAGGTGCCAAATTTTTCTCCAAAATTGACCTCACCTCAGGTTACAACCAAGTTGAAGTAAAGGAAAAGGACATACCAAAAACCGTGTTCTGCACACAATTTGGATCCTTTGAATGTAGAGTAATGAACTTTGGGATGACCAACGCTCCCGCAACGTTTGTCACCATGATGAACCAAGCACTAAACAGTCTCTCAAATACATTATGCTACCTTGACAATATCATCATATTCTCAAAAACAAAAGAGGAACACCTCACACATGTCTGCAAGACACTCAATCGACTTGCAAAGCACAAACTTTATGCAAAACCAAGTAAGTGCCAATTTATGGAAAAGGAACTCCTGTTCTTGGGCCACATTGTCTCTGACAGTGGCATCAAAGCAGATCCAGACAAAATAAAAGCCATAAATAACATGCAACACCCCACCTCTGTTAAACAAGTTAGATGCTTTCTTGGTATGGTAGCTTACCTAAGGAAATACATCAAAGACTGCGGAAAACTAACCACACCAATCAATGACTTAACCAAGGGTAATGCCAAAAAGAAATTCATCTGGACTCCAGAATGTGACAAGAATTTCCATTTATTAAAACAAGCTCTGATTAAAGCACCAATCTTGCAATACCCTAACAATAATGGGTGCTACAAGCTCGAGTCAGATGCCAGCAACACCGCCATTGGCGCAGTCCTGCGCATCTGCCAGCCAGGGCAGCAAGACTTCCTGCCAGTATGTTACAAAAGCAGAAAACTAACTAATACTGAGCAGAGATACCCAATACACAATAAGGAATTGCTAGCAATATACCACACATGCAAGAAATGGAGATGTTATCTGGAAGGACATTTAAACGTCTGAGTACTAACTGACCATAAATCCTTAATCTATTTCAAAACTCAGAACACACTTGCACAGCAACAAGCCAAATGGATGTCCTTGCTGGAACAGCTTAACCTGGACATCCAGTACAAAAAGGGGGCAGAGCTGGTCACGGCTGATGCTCTCTCTAGACTATGTCAGCCTAGAGAGGATCACCCTGACCACCTGGACCCTGACTGGCCAAACCTGTACAACACTGAGTATAAAACCAAAGGGAAAGACCCCTCAACACATCAACTGACCCACAATACATTAGTAAGAAACAAAAAGTATTTCCATGTATCAAATGGCACAGTATACCAAATCATCAATGACAAACATGTCCTGTACATTCCACTTGCACAAAGAGTTGACACCATACTAAGACATCACCACCTACTAGGCCACACAAAGGCTAACAACCTATACCTCACACTAAAAGAGATAGTATGGTGGCCCAACCTCAAACAGGATATAGTTGATGTTCTGAAAAAGTGCACAGTGTGCAAGAAATACACCAGTACAAAGGCTCCTCAGCCAACAGTCAACCCAGTACCAGACCCTGAACCATTCAAGGTTTGGGGACTGGATGTAGTGGGTCCCTTCCCAGAAACAAAAACAAATCAACGTTTCTTAATTGTAGCTATCAACTTTGCCACACGCTGGCCCATCTGCTGGGCAACAAAGGACCACAAAGCAGAAACCATCAACTGTTTCATTAACAAAGCAATCATAGCCAACTACGGCACGCCAGACTACATCATAACTGATGGAGCAACCAAGTTATCAGGCCACATAGTAAATGACAACTTAAAGTCCAAAAACATTAAACACTCCACAACCTCTCCATACAGGCCACAGGCCAACAGTAGAGTGGAACGCCTCAACGGCAGCCTTATCAGGACCCTAGAGAAAATAATGGATGGCAAAGCCAAAGACACATGGCCACTATACGTGAAACATGCATTATTAGTATCCTAAGTCCGCACCAACCAAGGAACAGGCTATTCACTGTTTGAGCTAACTTACGGGTACAAACCAGAAGTAATCACCCACAACAAACAGCCCTACATAAAGATCCCCCCGGGGAAACCTCCCACAGTAGAGCAAGCACCAAACCTACAACACATCCGCCTCAAAGCTAAAATAGCTGAAATGAAGAGGCTCAAGACACAAAAGGTAACCTCCACAGAGGAACCACTTCCCATCAACTCCCCTGTCTGGATTCTAGCTGGCAACAGAAAGAAACTAGACTCAGTACACCAGGGACCAGGAAGAGTCATCAAATACAGACCAGAGCACAACACTTACCTAGTAAAATTCCAAAGTGCCAAAAACCCAATTATCAAGAAATACCACAGAACCTGTCTCCGCCTCAGTAAAGGAGAGCACTCGACCAGACTGGTTCCAACTAGTAAACAGCTCCAGGAGCATCAGGCGGCAGCTGTGAAAACAAAGCCCCCTCCTGATGCACCAGAGTAACCCCTTAAGGGGTGTGTCAAGGGTCTGGATGTACAAGCATTCTGGCTACCGCCAACCTACTTAACATCCAGCCATTGCCCAATTTAGTCCCCTTCCAATATACCGTTTGACATACCAAGAATGGTAACCAAGCAATATCACCTGACTGTCCAAGTATCCAGTGGCTTGAACCCATCTAGCACATGACCAACCCCTAGGTTTGATCCAACTAAATCCCCGCCACAGCCAAGTCTATATAAGTCTAAAGTATTATCCAATAAAATATACTTCTCTTCTTTCTTAATTCCATATTTGAAGCTTCCCCAAAAGGCGCTCCTTATCACTACTCAACATTGTAGGCCTTAGCATGCTGCTGTGCTAACAATGAAGTAATAATAATAAGAGGTTTGGCAGGGAACACAGGCTTTAATTTGCCTTGATAGATCCAGTTTACATCATCTTAAGTCCCAAAGGCTAGAGTTCTGGGGCTGGACCCTGTACCTCAATTGATTTTAGCTCATAGATCCAAGAGGGCTGTTGACAGACATTTGGTCCAGGGATTTTCAGGTGTTCTTGTCAGAGTTTAGCAATTAATCACACTAGTGATCCATTCAGGCGTCCTACACAGCCATTGGTCTGGAAATGGTATGGGGTTGTGACTACTCTTTTGAGAGTGATTTTGGCTAGAAGGCTTTCATGATATCTCTTATCAGTTATTTACCCCCATCTGTGATAAGAAACTTGGGACAGATAAACTGCGCCAAAATCTTCTTAATAATAAGACAAGTGATGGTGATGACAGTGTTATTGGTGATTGCTCAAGCCACCAGCCAACAGGTGAAGCAGCTGATAGCGGTGACAATGGATTTATTTCCTAAATATTTTTCAGGCAGAGATCCCACTATATCAATATCCTATTGCTCAAAGTGTCCTATGGTCTTGAAAGATAGCACAGACTTTGGCAGGGCAGGCTTGAAGATGCTTTTAACAACATACATGTTTCTAGAAGATCCAGGATGTCTTGACCCATGTGTGGCCACCAGAAATTCCCCCATAATTTTGAACAGTTTTCAATAGAAGATATGCTTCAATGTGCAACAGTAGTGCATAATGATGCTGTCTTGCTATGTGACAGGAACATACAATGTTTTCTCCCCTGTCTCTGCCCTTTGGCAGATATTTTTTACATTAGTTATGAGCCAGCTTTTATTGCCCACAATGTCAGGATTGACAATTCTTCCTCTCTGGAAACCCGGGCCTGGGAGCAGGAATCAAACCCCAACCCTGGATTCCTTTGGGCCGCCAGGCCTGTGGACTGCGGGACCACCCAACTGCGTTTTTCTGGGATTGAGCCCCCACAAGCTGATACTGAGAATGTTGACTCATGCAGTAAAAAGAGCCAAATCAAAGAAATCATCACACCAAATGGAAGATTAATCACAGCGCCTAATAGAGGTACTGATTTGACAACTATTAGCTTCATAAACTTGAAGTCTACACCAGCAACCAATCAAGAGCCAACCCAGGAAAGAGGCACAGGCCTGCAGCCTGGTCCCATGACCTCAACACTAAAGCAAGATAATCAGGTAGCCAAATTGAGATTCTTGATCAATGAAAGAACTCCCAGGCCAAGTGCCATTTTGCCGCCTTTGGACCCAAGCACCTAGTTCCCCCAGCCCTGGCCTTCCCAATGCCCTGATGAACCCCCCATGGAAAATGTTAAGTTTGGAGGGGGGTACTATATAGACCCAAGGACCCTGCTCTCCAAACTTATTGCCATTTTTAAATAAAGGTTATGTTAATTTGGCTCATACAGCTATTGCCTTATTTTGTATTTGCTGTCTATCAATTCAGTTTGAGATCTCCTGGCCTTCCTGCCCCACTGCCCACTGTTTTCTGTCCTCCTGGTGTTTCCTTTGGACCTGTTCATTTTACCAACTACCCTCTGAAGTCTGAATACAAGGAATACACCCCAGAAAAGATACTCAAACTCAATCCCCTGGCCTGCATACAATCCACAGTTAGATACAACCAACAAGGCCTGTAGATATTTTCAACACCCAAGTTGTTCAGAGGGAAATTTAACTATCTCCCTGCTTACAACCTGTCCATGGAACTGCCTGTGACCCCAAAATCTATGCCCGCTTCTTTTCCCAACCTCCCAACCAATCATTCTGGCAAGCTGTTTGGGATTGTTTACATCATCCTCACATGGGTGATTGACACTATAATCCCAGATGCTGGCCTGTGCTCCTGGGTGAGGAAGTCTGCCTCCTACCTTTTAAAGTTAGTTCACCTCTTGTGGTGGGCATTGCCCACAAAAAACCCGGCCCAAGTTACCCCTGAAAACAACAGGCCAGCCACTCAAGACTGGATCCCTGACACACAAGTTCTGAGATGATGGCCAAATTCAGGCTCTCATAGCATATGCTCTCAGGATACAGATACAGCAGAGGATAGTCAGGGTCCAGCTTGTTGTCTTCCATGATTGATTTTATTGATGAGGAGGCAACTTTTGGATAAGATCTAAATAATAATTTGGGAAAGTATTGCTTTATTATATGATAATTTAGGCTTATATAGATAGAAGGATTGTGGCAGATACCTAACTGGGATAAGCTTTCAGGACCCAGAATGGGCCAGAAAAAACCCTATGTTGCATAGGTTTAATGCCTGTGATTGAGCAATCACGCAACTGAAAAATTGCGTCATTAATCACACTGATTGACCAAAAGAAAACCTTAATGCTAAATGGGGAACCAGACCCCGGTAAAAGCCAAACCTGGGGAAATTGAAAATTGTTCCAAAGCCAAGAAAAAAGAATATTAATTGGCCCACACCCTCTGAAACCAAGAAATTGGGACTTGGGTTTTCAAATGACCCCAAAATCCCCTGTCAGCTTTCTCAGGGTGAAAATAGTGAAAGATTCACTTAACTGACAAATCAGGGACCACCAATGTAACCCAACTCAAGAATAACTCTTTGAAAGCCAATAAAGAGTTGCCAGTAATTACAATTGCAGTTTCCCAGAAGGATATAGCTGGAAAAACTAACAACCCTTCCATTGCTGACATCTTCACTTAATAATTTTTTTGGTTAATGCACACTGAGAATTTTTAATTTTCAGGGGTTATTAAATTATAACAAATTTTATACTGCTGGTGCTATCAAATTTAGGGTACCTCTAGCACCAACACTAGCACTGAGAAATGGAGCAACTTCTTGCTGCCTCCAACCAACCAACACCAGCCTTCATCTCATCCCCTAGAGTGCTAGATCAAGAGATAGTTCCTGCTCCTGCACCCTGCACCCTGCCTCTCCTTTCCTGGTGTCCCTCTGCTCCGCCAACTTCTCCAGTTAAGCCAGATCATGAGTGCCACCACAGGAGAAGTTCCCCTTGTTCCTTCTGCACCATCATATGATTACAACAAGCTTGGGCTTGCCTATATGACCATGCTGGGAATCATTGAGCAAGTGATTCCCCACATGAAAGTGTGGCGTCTGTGACGGTCCACATGTTTGGTGGTTTGAAGACAGGGCTAATGTTGGCCAAGCAAAAGTTTGGTTGTTTGTTGCAGGTAGAGGCCTAGTAGGTAACATAGTAGTACTAGGGGTAAGTAAGGTGAGCCTAGTAGGTAACATAGGACTACTAGGGTAAGTAAAGCCTGGCTGGTAGATAACAAAAAACTACCAGAGGCAGATGTTGCCTCCACCCAGCAGAAGATATTGGCTGCTTTGGGCTATAGTTCTTCACCTAGCAGGGAACTGTGGCTGCAGAAGGGTGAATACTGAGATAAAAAGCAGGGAACTTTTTCTTTCTGGGGGGGAGAAGGTTTTGGACCCCTGGCAGGTAACAGGGCTATCAGGGAGGGGAAGTGCTCTGAGGGCTCTATGTACCCTGATACGCTTACAGGAGGTCTGTGAGCAAGCATCCTACCTAACAGACTGGTAGGGTGTCCTTGTTTATGCCCCTATGGGAGCTTTGGGGGAGAACCCAAAGTGATCATTGGAGGGTATAGATTTTCTTGGAGGTGTCACCAAGGCGGTTTTCTTGGGGAAGCCGCTGCAGAACTTAGTGTGATCAGGCCTCTGGGAAGTAGAGCTGATTACTCTGTGACTGAAAGCTCAGACTTAATCACCTGGGTGAGTAAAGAAAACACATAGACATTGATCTATGGTTGAATGGCCTAAGAGGAGTGCCACTTGCAAGAGCCCAGTCAAACGCCAGTTCAATGTAGACTCATGCCTGGGTCTAAAGGTTCTGGTAACAGGGACTGAGATAAAGATCCAAGGTGGTTCACAGAATTAACAGAGAAGACTAGTGAGAGGGACTGTTTGATCACAGTGAAGGCTAGTTGAAGGACTGTTGGTTCATATTGAAATTTGGAACCAAAATGGATCATTGTGCAGGTGGAACTAAGGTGGTTCCTAGTGAGGATAAGTTGAAGGGCTCAGAGATCATGATGCAGGAGTAGCTGGTCATGATAAAGGAGTGGCCAGAGGACTGATAAGCTGTTAAAAGACTGGAATGAGCTGTTTTTTGTCTAAGATGTACTGATTGCTGGTTAAGCTGAAGAGCTGGAATATGAGCTGGCTGAAGGATCAGAAGATGATGATGAAGAACTGGTGGTCCAGAGAAAGGAGCCAAGATTTTGATGAATTGATTTGCCAAAGTGGGAAGATGTGGAATGTTTTGCCTTGATTTAGTATTAAAATCAATAATGAATGTGGATAGAAGTGTGGGCAAGATATTTATTTATTAAGTTCCTAGGATAGATGAAGGTATGTTGCTATGAGAGCGGGATACAAAGTTGTTTTGGTGGGACGTTTTCCTTGGATTTTACTATATTTGTAAACATATGGGGAAAACGTTAAAGAAGTCCAGAAAGAACAGTTTAAATAGGATTCTAATGTTTAAATTGGTTCAGGTTGAACACAGGGAAGACTGGTGCCAGAATAATGAACTGGTTAACGCTTTGGTGCGCAAAGAGTTGTCAATTTGAGCAGTTTGAGCTGTGGAAATTATTTTCTTAGTTGGATCCTGGTGGAACTTCAGAAATGGTCTATTTCTGCGCTCTACATTCATTGGTTGAGTTCTGTCAGGTTTCCTGATAAAAATGATTGGTTGGAAGCCAAAAGCTTAAAGTATAAGCAAGGAAATAGTGAATTAATACTTTAAGCTTTTGAGAAAGTAAGTATGTAAGCTTAAGTTATTATAGGAAAAAGTGAGCAGAAATAGTTTAAGCTTCTGAAGAAAGCCATTTTAAAGGCAGAACCGTTTGGAAAAGGACACTATAAGAAGGTGGCTGGCTGGAAAGTAACAGGGTCTTTCCAGGTCTTTTTGGAGGTCTTTCTCAGGCCTTTTGAGTTTCTACCAAGAGGTTTTTGGAAGCCTTTTGATCACCAGCAGGAGCTTGATTGGACTGATACAAGTGAAATACCAAGGCCACTAAAGATATACAGAGAGCTGAAGCCCAAGATAACGGAGTAGGAGCCCAAGAATAAGGTTTGGATCCTAAGCGCGGCACCAGAGTCCAAGTTTAAGGTGCCAGAGTCCAAGTTTAAGGAGCAGGAGTCCAAGTCTAAGGAGCAGAAGTCCAAGACTAAGGTGCAGGAGTCCAAGACCAAGTACAAGGAGGCCAAGATATTGTTGGAGGACTCCAAGTATTGGCAAATTCATATTGTTTTCTTGACCCTCTGGGCCATATACCAGAAGGTTTCTAAGGGGATCTTCCTTCTGAGAGTGAATAAAAGCCCATTTTGACCCCTATACATATTTCTGAGATACATTTTCCCTTACTAGAGAATGACAATCCCTTCCAGACAGTCCCTGGCTACAATCCAGGACACAATTTGGGGACTGTTGGACAGGAACCCCACAGTGTCCTTAGGCCACAGCTGTCAATTATGTGATGTGGATGGCCCCCGTCATCTACTGGGCCTTCCAGGCTTGACCCTTCCCCTTGACTGAAGGTTCCCTTGGTAGCAACCCTGGCCATGACATAAGTAGTTGGCATCAGGTGACATGACTTATATAAGAATGAAATGATATCTGGACAAGTTGGGTGGAAATTGGTTTGGTACCAAACTGGGCAAATGTTAGATAAATTGCTTTAGTACCAAGTTGGGCAAGGTATTATATGTGAAGTTAGTATCACAGATAGTGCCATACTAACTGGGATCACATGTTCCCTGAAGAAAGCGCCCAAGGATCTAGCCCCAAAAGAACCCATGTAAAGTCTGGCTGATCTGAACCAAGACATTGGCAACAAGTGGGTTGTGACAAAGCATAAGTGTGTCAAGCCAAAATCACCAAATGTGTCAAAAAAGGCTTGAAACCCTCAAAAACAGGTAGTTTGGTGCTTTTTGGTGCCAAAATTAATACATGAAATCACAAAATTTTCAGTAACTTCTGGAGGCTTGGTGACAAAAATTGAGGCCAGCCACATCATTGCCAAATCCCAGATCCCATATTGACTTCCAATTCCCTAGAACTTCTTTAGTAGTTTAATAAATACTATAACATTAAAACCAACATCAAGATTTAAGGTTTCCAAATAACAATCCCCAGAATATGAAGTTCTTTCTTGCTTACGTTCCTGTGTGATAACTTGCAGTTTTTTTTGCTTCAATTAGGTGATTTCTGCAGCCTCTGCGCTGATTTTGGACCACCCAATTTTGATTTTGAAGAAATTGTGAGCCAACTTGTGAGATTATGTATTTAAAAAATCCAATCACATTTTCTCAATTGATTTTATTCTACTACTCTTCCCTATTTTTTTGACTGTAGTGTCTCTCTGCCTCTGGTTTGAGATTTCTGTCTGTGAATTTCAAATTTACAATTTTTGTTAATTTTTGATTCTTTGATAATTTGGTATTTTATACCCCATTTTGTAAATTTGTCAGAATTTTGTAGAGACTCCACTGTGACAGTAAAGTTGGCAGTAGATAAACTGTTTTTGTATCTGGACCCTTGACACTATGTATAGTCAGAAAAGAGTGTCATATGTAACCAACTTTTTTTCTGACTTGTACTCAATAAAAAGCTGGTATGGGGACAGACACTTAATTTATCCTACCTGTCTGCAAGTCAGGTGTGACCAAGTGTTGAAATAATAGAGGAATTTGTATTTTTAAGAGCTCATGAAGAGTAAGTGGCTCTCTCTAGATAGCAGCACCACTTTTTGAGACAATAAAAATAGCTGTCAACTCCTTATTGTAGATAGGATATCATTGTTCAGTAGCTGTGAGATTTTGTGATTTTATGACACTAAAAGAAAGCTATCATCTTTTTTCAAACACAAAACCCCCTAAAGATCAATTAAAAGCGTCTTTTTCTAGCTTTAATAATAGTTTTAGTTGGGAAACTGGAGGGCAGTTGCTGTAATAAGGCTCTGTGTGAGTTTTTAGGAGGCCTGATTCCTGGCCAGAGTCCATAAAAACTTCTTTTTGGTGTTTAGTAGCTCAGTGAGGATGGCAATGAGCTTATCACTGTAAATTTACTTCTCCCTTTAGCCTTGGATAGGACAATCTTCCCTTGGTGTACAAGGAAAACCACCCAGAATCAAGCCAAACCTCTTAATTCCCTTGAGGATTTAGCTCACACAATTGACAAGCAATTTATCCTGGCATATCCTTCTCAGGTGGTAACCACTAATGATAAGATTTACGTTCCCAAATGGGAGGAATATCTGATTAATTTGGACTGTTTGTTGGCTTGGGCTTGCCCACATTTAAAACAAATTAAGTGCAATCAATCAGGTCGCGTTTCTGTTAAATCAACAAATTCCAATCTAACTGGATTAGATGCTACCCTGAACCATTCCATTGATACCAGACAATCAGAGGCAAAGCCAGAAATTATTGAGAAGCCTTACAACCCATTGGATTCCTCATGGCAAAATTTCTCTTCAGGCCAATCAAATCCAAGCCCTGAGTCAGGTGACTCTTGAATTTCAATTCAATCCCTTAAAGCAAGATAGGGGACT